>PVJS01001231.1:72032-102352 GCA_004027185.1 Glis glis
ATCCTCCGGTCTCCGCCTCCCAAAGTACTGGGATTACAAGCGTGCGCCACCACACCCGGCCTTCCGAATGTCTTTTTTCTATTATCCCCTTAACAACAAACATAGTGCCCAGAAGCTGGTAGGCACTTGGACTTTAACAAATAATTGTCAAAAGAATAAATCAAAGTCCTAGCTGACATGAAATCTGATGAGTGTTTTAATACTCTATCAACCAGTATTTTTTAATACTTACCATAAGCCAGATAGTGCACTAGGCTATTCAGTTTTGTGTGTGCATTTCCCGTGAATTTTAGAATTAATATCTGTGAATTATTACCATGGGCAACAAACTACACAATTAATATATCTACCTGGAAAAGGGCAGTGATTCCAGTCCTTCCATTCTGTTCCTTAAAATACACAAAAAAGGAATGCAACTCATCACACCCACCAATAATTCCTAGTATCTCCATTTTCACAGTCCAAACTCCTCTGAAACTTTTATTCACATCCTACTTTCTCTCCCCTAAAATTGCCCTTCACCTACTCTCTGTATTTCTTTTCATCACTTTTCTCCCTCAGAACTTAATAATTTAGATTGGCTTAGTCTCTTTATCTAGGTAATTTTCTTTCTCCTAAGCCCCAATGACCCTGCCTTTCTGTGCCTGTTGTATTACACCACCCCAAAGTCAGGATGTGTCTGAGAAAGGAGCGCCTAAGTAGCAAAAGATAGTATTCGACTTCTGAATCTCAAATAACTGAAGGCTTTCTTATTATCCTTCTGTAACTTAACAAGAGCAAAAACTCAAAGACATAAAGCAGTGTGCCCATAGGCTCACTAAGGGGCTGAATCAAGACTCCTTCACGTCCTTCTGATTCCCCCAAAGCATGTTGTTTAAGCACAGTACTTCACAGCCTTCTTTATACAGCATTCATCCATCCAATCATTCAACAATTATTGGAGTTATTTAATATGTGCCATGGAACTTAGTGATTGAGATACAGAAGTCAACAAAACAACATATAAAATACTTGTAAATGCAGATCTAATTTTCAAATGAGGAAATATAGAATAAGAGTACAAATAGAAATTACAAATATAGAATTTATAAGATGTTATAAAATATAGATCAAATAATGTGGGATCTACAAAGTGGGGGTGGTGAAGAGGTTGAAATTTTGAGTAGATTGTTTTGGGTCATCCTTCGGGGGAGGTGACATCTGTGCAGTGACTGGAGGCGGTGAGGGATGAGCCAGGCAAAACCCCAGCAGGTCATTTCTGGTAGATGGGACAGCTGGTGAAAAGGCGATTAAGGAAATGCAAGTAAGCTACTGTGCCTAAGAGAAGAGGAAGGGGGAGAGATGTATGAGATGTTTTACATGATTGTGATTTTGCTAAGTTAATGTCACATGACTTTATCAGGGTTTCTAAATGATCTATGGACTCCAAAGGTTAAACTTCACTGTCTTGAGGAGAAAGTGGTTAGTGTTGTAGTTAGGACTTCCAGAGAAACAGAACCAATAGGAGATACACCCACCCACTCCCAACACACAAACACACATACACACACACTCATGCACACACACACATACATATACATACACACACAACATACACATACATACACATACATATACATACATATATATGGAGAGAGAGGAAAGAGAAAGATGTTTATTATGAAGCATTGGTTCATGTGATTATGGAGTAAGATGTCCCATGAACTATCGTCTACAAGCTATAGACCCAGAAAAGCTTGCAGTGTAATTCAGTCTGAGTTAAAGGCCTGAGAATCAGGGAAATCAAGGGTGTAAATTCTAGTCTGAGGGCAAGCAAGATCTGCTGAGATGCCTCAGCTCAAAAAGGGAGGCAGAAAAAAGGTGATGAATTCTTCTTTCTTTTTCTTTTTGTTCTCTTCAGTCCTCAGTGGATTGGATGGTATTTACCCATATTGGGGAGGGCAATCTACTGAGTCCCCAAATTTAAATGCTAATCTCATCTAGAAACAGCTTTACAGATACATCTAGACACCCAGAAATAATGCAATAATGTTTAATCCTGGCACATTCATGGCTTAGTAAAGTTCACACACACACACACACACACACACACACACACACACTCTCTCTCTCTCTCTCTCTCTCTCTCTCTAGGTGGGGTGTTTATCTTATTTACATGAGCGTTACATTTGAGTGTGCATAATTCACTCTTTGAAATTCTTTAGTCTTCCATAAGAGTGGGTGCTTTTGGAATGCCTCGTAGCTCTTGTAATTCTGAAATATATTTCCATCATGAGCTTGTATCTTTCAACCTAAGAGTTTGGCAAATGTCCATTGAAAACATAAATTCATAGAAAAATGAATAAATCAAATATCTGAAACTTGTGTATTTAAAAACAAAATAGAATATCATCTTATGTAAACATAGCAGTGAATTGAACCATACACTGACTTCGAGCATATGTCAGAAGTTTTCTTGTGACTGACAATTTAAGAAACACAGGCTCTCTATTTTTTCAGGGTTCTATCTCTATCAAGAATTAATTTTTTTTTTTTTTTGCGGTACTGGGGATTGAACCCAGGGGCATTCTACCTCCGCGCTACGCCTCCCGCCCTATTTTTTATACTTTATTTTGAAACTGGGTCTCACGAAGTTGCGGAGGGCCTCACTAAAGAGAGAGAGAGAGAGAGAGAGAGAGACAGAGACAGAGACAGAGAGACAGAGACAGAGAGACAGAGAGACAGGGAGAGCGCTGAGGCTGACCATGAACCCGGATCCTCCGGTCTCCGCCTCCCAAAGTACTGGGATTACAAGCGTGCGCCACCACGCCCGGCAAGAATTAATTTTTTTAAAATGGTATTTCTGAGTTAACTGTTCAGCTTTGCTCTTGATTTTTATAATAAGATATTTGTAAGCAATATCTACCTGAACACTGTATTTTCCCTTGGAAAATTGTACTCAAATATATTGTTCATTAAGCTATCAACTCACCCTTATGCGAGGGCCTAGTTGACATATTTCCTCCAAAACGCAGAGCAAGGAAAACATTCATTTTAGAAATTAACTTTCATGCTTTTGTGGTTGTTTTGTTAATGGGAACAACCTAAAGCCCAACTACTTTCTTTTCTCTTAATCTTATATGCAGCACAGAGGTCTTTTAAAAATCTGTGATATAGAAAATACATTGAAGGGTACAAAGATTGATTGAAATCTGGTCCTGTTCACACAGAGCTTTCAGGGAATGTTAAACTCATGTGAACACAAAGGTGACATAAAAGGGAAAGTGCTAATGACTTTAGGTTCAGGGGAGATATTACTTTAAATAGTGGAGATTATAGCAACTAACTCTTAAAAACACGTTATCTATCATCTTTTAAAACTCTTTTAAAAGTTTCTTCGAAGCATGTGCTTACCACTTGCAATTCCAGTACCTGCGAGGCTGAGACAGGAGGATCACAGATTCAAGGCCAGCCTCAGCAATTTAGCAAATCCCTTAACAACATAGCAAGACTCTATTTCAAAATAAAAAATAATAATAATTTTAAAAAGGGGCTGGGGTATAGCTCACAGGTAGAATGTCCCTGAGTTTAATCCCCTGTACCCCCCAAATAAACATTTTTTCTTTTAATAATTGTATTCTTTATGTCAATGCTAAGTCATATCCTTTCTGGAGGCAAAACTGTGATATATCAGTGCTTACAACAATTACAGGCTCTTATCATACTCACCATCTTAGGATTTGGTCTAGATTGGATGCAAATAAGGAAAATTTTTTTTTGCTATCAAAAAAGAATGAATATCGTTAAGAAGATTAAAGAAGGTTGTGAAGGTTTCCTAGAAAGGGCAAAATAACAAACCAGTTTGGATTATTTAATTGTTCACTGTTATGAAGTTAGGGAAATGAAGTAGGTAAATTATGGCCCAATTATTTTCACAGGTCTTTTTTGTTTCCTTTTATGCTGTTACTTTTCCATGTTAGAGGAAGAGTAACTCTGCATACGTCTGAATCTGTATATTAACAAGATCAGCATCTATGTATGGCGTTTTTGTTTCTGTGGGTCTGGTGTTCCTTTTCATGTAGAAGTAATACTTACCTTGAATGAAATCTGAAATTTTATCGAAGATTAAATGGCACAGTGAGATTTGAGTTATCGTGTAAAAGAAGTAAATTCAACAACAAGACAAAGATAATACAAAAGCATGCTTTTGAAAATAAGAGATCAGGACATAATCTAATACTTTAGAGCAGGTAGAAATTATCACGTGCCTTCTCATGAAGCTGCTGTCTTCAGATTTTATATGCACGAGATGAAGCTTCGGTGATTTCCACATCTAAAATTCAACTTTTTAAAAATAGATATTTAGAGAAAGCATGTATTTTCCCACAAGAATATCATTAGTTCACTGTCTCATCTAATTGTGTTTTGCTTTCTTCAAGTATAGCTTTCTGA
The DNA here is from genome assembly GCA_004027185.1 of Glis glis. NCBI lineage: Eukaryota > Metazoa > Chordata > Mammalia > Rodentia > Gliridae > Glis > Glis glis. The sequence goes on from PVJS01001231.1 coordinate 76,464, forward strand.
CTTATATATATATATATATATATATATATATCGGTACTGGGGATTGAATCCAGGGGCATTCTACCTCCGGGCTACACCCCCAGCCCTATTTTTTTATTCTTTATTTTGAAACAGGGTCTCACTAAGTTGTGGAGGGCCTCACTAAGTAGCTGATCACTATATTATTCAAATGAAATCCTCTCTTTTTATCACAGATAACAACGAAGTGCTGATGAAATCATAATTATTAGGCAAAGTCTGATGTAGTTGACCTGCAGTATTGGCATCATCTCTGTTTCAGAAGACACTAACCCAAATCTCATGGAGTGAACAGTAATTATGATTATATTTAATGTGAAAAAAGAATGACTACCTATTTCTAAATTGTCTAGTATAGTTAAAGGTTTTCCTTGGCCCACGTTTTTCATTTGCTAACACCTCCTCCATGAAGGCTCCGCTTTCCTTTGTAGGATTCAGAAAGCCTGTATGTGATAATCATTGCTAAAGAAACATTAGCAAGTTAATACATCTCATGTCACAGTTGGGGACGGGGTAGGGTGACTATGTTTAGAAGTCCTTTAAAGTAAGAGTTCCATAGTCTTTTTGTCCACACCACAATAAGCTCTCCATGATGAAAGAGGATCTTCCATAAAGTGTATGTATGATCTAAAGATATAGCCTCATTACATTTTTAGATCTCCATTTCAAAGACATCATGTCTGCTTTCCTCTCATGAAGTAAGACCTCTCTCAAGTGCATCACAAATGGGCTGGCACGCGCAGGCTCATAAACTGCATATCCGTTGATTAGAACAAAATAAAAGGCAACGTTGGTCTTCAACTCCCCTGGAAGTTGGTATTCTCACCACCAACTTTCCCCTCATCTGTCTGTGACGCCTCTCTCAGCTCCCCCACTTCATTTCTTTGAGATCAACTCATTATAAAATACCCCTGTAGGTGGCTTTATTCTCATGGCTTTATTCTCGTGAATTTGAGTCCTTTGTTTCTCAAAAGCCTGACAAATTCTGCTTTTCACTTAGTTTCTGAACAGCAGTGTTAACCAGCTAAACAAGAATAGTCAAAAGCTGACAGCTGACAGGCTTTGCATAGATTTTGTCTGCAAGTAGATCATTTTACAGAATTTGAACCTGACAATTTTGGTGAAAATTCAATTAATGTATTTACTGCATTGTTGCCAACAGCTGCAGCTTAATACTCATAACGATGGGGAGATTTAGGACTAGGTCAAATGAAAATTTCCTTGTGTTCAAAGGAAGTATTGTGGAAAATGTTTTATCTGTCATCTGTTGCCTTCCTCTGGAACTCAGGAGCATTGGACACATCTATTATGAACAGCAGCAACCTGGCCGCCTCACAATCTAGCCACTTTGAAAAAAAGGACAGAAGAAAGTAAGTGTTACTGGGCGTTGGTAAGGTATACAAATGAAATTGTGAGTGTAACTTAAAAAATAGCAGAATGAGCCTATTAACAGCAAAGGCATTATTATTATTGGCATTGGGAATTGAACTGATGGGATGTTCTAGCCCTGATCTACATCCCAAGTCCTATTTTATTTTTTATTTTGAAACAGGGTCTCACTAAGTTGTTAGTAGCCTTGCTAAGTTGCTGAGGCTGGTCTGGAACCTGTGGTTCTCCTGTCTCAGCCTCCCAAGAACTGGGAATACAGGTGTGGGCCACCGTGTGCTGGCTCAGCAAAGGTACTATTGAAAAAAAAATCAAAAAGCTTGAACGCAGAAACATCAAAGTTAAATCACCATGAAAACACAGCTAAGAAATTGAACAAAATGCTGGGGAATATTAATAGCATGGCCTCTGCATAAAATGTCACTAATTGTGGAAAATATAAGTAGAAGACATTTATTCAAAACCAGCTAACAGTTTAGAAACAATATTTTACCACATTCAAACTATCAGTAAAAAGGAAGACATACAATTGCTTACTCCTGAGTGGGGTGTGGTGGCACATGCTTTTAATCCTAGTACTTGGGAGGGTCAGATAGGAGGATCACAGGTTTGAGGCCAGCTTCAGCAACTTGGTGAGGCTCTCCACAACTTAGTGAGAACCTGTTTCAAAATAAAAAATAAAATAGGGCTGGTGGTGTAGCTCAGTGGCAGAATGCCCCTGGGTTCAATTCCCAGTACCATAAAAAAAAGAAAAAGAGTCTTGTTCCTGAAATCATATTTTTTATAAATTATGACAAGCTAGAAGTAAGTGTATGTGAGTACATATTTTTTCAAGATTACTTCTAAGCAGTAGGAAGAGGGATGGGGTGGGAGCAGGTGGTTGGCAATATTTTAGGAAAGGAGTTAATTTTGAAGCAGCTGCTGACAATTTTCCTATAGAATTATTCATCATTCTTAAAAATTAAAATGATTATAATTACCCTAATATGTTACATCATATGTAAAAACAGGAAATGACGGTGGAGGTGGAGAAAATGTCCCTATCTCTGGAGTAGATGTCCATTGCTCTATGAACTCCTGCGTGGCAGGCTGCCATGGGATGTTGCCCCAACGGATAAAGCTCAGGTGAGTAATAAAACAGAGCAGAAGGCCCTCGAGCGCCAGTGCCCACCTGATCAGAGCTCATTTAGTGATTGTCATCACTTTGTAGCAGCCATGCAGTTAATACCCAGTGTATTTGACACCTGCTATGTTAAATTAGTACTTGCAGAATTAACACCTGCTGTCAGCCACCCAGCATGAATGCTGCTTTCTTCAGAATAAAGGAGAAATAAATTATTTCCCTAGAAATTTGTGCAAATTATTTTTGTGGATGGAGAATTACTTGGAAAGATTTAGGGATTGGCAATCAAGTTTCTTTAATTTTTTTTATAATTTTAGCACTATTAGTAAAGCGAAGTCTCTATCACTATAGAAGTCTCAAAAGTGAGCTTAATATCATTCCTAGCATCAAGCAAGACACTGGAGGAATAAGTGTTTTGTAAAGTATGAAAACCTATGCAGGTGTGAAGTGGTATGTTAATTGCCCATTAATAATAATCATAATAAATTTGTCATTTTAAATTCTCATTGATTTTTAATGAGTGAGAAACTATTTTTGCAGTCAGGTAAACTATTTTTTATTCATATACAACTCTATACTTATTACTATTTATAATATGCATTTATACTATTTATAATATTACATTGATATCTTTCTTTTTAAAATACTTATATGTTATAATATTAATAGTATAAAATCTCACATTATAAGATATAATATATAATATATACATATAAGCATATGCCAAGAGCAAATTATTTACCTTCTCTGACATCTGTCTCCTTATACATATAACAATAATAAAAGTATTGTTATCATATAATAATAAATGGAAAGCACTTAGGCATGATGCCTGATATTGTAGGCTAGCCCTTTTCCTAAAAAACAAAACAAAACCGAATCCAAAACATTATTATATTTAAAAGATTCCTGTGAACCACATGAAATAATAAAACTATAAGGCTGAAAATATACTTTAGATATACTTTTTCTTTCTGTTTCTGTAAAAATATGTTAAATACTGTGAAAAATATTGCTAAGCATAAATATGATTTCTGACTTCATGGTGCTTAAAATATAATTGGTATGAAGTTTTATCATTTCCTATAATTCAATGAAGATTAAATAAATATTCTCACAGAGCAAAAGAATAAAGAAGTAGGACTTAGGAAAAGTTTTATTTGGGGGAACCACAGAGGGTAGGTATTAAGAACTTGGAATAGAAGCAAAAGTTTGCACGACTAAGTAATTCAACCTCTCTGTAACTTAATTTTTTAATAAAATGGAAGATATGACAGAGTCTATGACATAAATTTGGTATGAAGATTAGCACGTAGGAAACATTCTGAAGGTGCTCATTATATAATTAAAACATGGGGAATTTAAGAAAGTCTTTGTCAATAATTTTAATTTAGGCTGGACTTTTGGGAAATCATAGTTTCAATCCACAGACTCAATAAGGAAAACTATTCCATGTGAAGGAAACTGTGAACATAAGTAGGAGACGTGAAAAGTGTTGACCATATGTATATTTGTGCCAACCATAACCATAATAAGAGAGAAAACTGGAAGGCAGAAAGGGGGTTTGCCATGGAGCATCTGAAAATCACAATGAAAAGAATACTTATGGTTCTATCAGTGATCATAGCTATGAAAGTATTGAAGAAAATGCCTTTTATTCAGAAGGACCAGAAATGACAGAAAAGTTGGTGTGAAAACTGAGTTTTAAAAAGAGGTTGTTAGCCGGGCGTGGTGGCGCACGCTTGTGTGTGGTGTACGCTTGTAATCCCAGTACTTTGGGAGGCGGAGACCAGAGGATCCGGGTTCGCGGCCAGCCTCAGTTCTCTCTGTCTCTCTCTCTCTCTACTTAGTGAGGCCCTCCGCAACTTTGTGAGACCCGGTTTCAAAATAAAGTATAAAAAAAAATAGGGCCAGGGGTGTAGCGTGGAGGTAGAACACCCCTGGATTCAATCCCCGGTACCGCAAAAAAAAAAAAAAGAGGTTGTTATAATAGAGTGACAACAATTGTCCCTGGCCTCCTGTCAGGAATAAAGCTTCCATAGTAATTGTCATTGAGACAATTGCATATAAACCACGCAGTACCTAGAACTTCAAGTTAAACACAATTCTCTTTTTTCTATCTGAGACTCAGGCCGTGGTCATTAACGGTGGATATGTGGGGGGAGTGTGGGGGGTGTGCATGTGTTTTCTTTTATTTTGAAACAAGGTCTCACTAGGTTGCTGAGGGCCTTGCTAAGTCCCTGAGGCTGGATTCGAACCTGTAGTCTTCCTGTTTCAGCCTCCTAAGTACTGAGATTGCAGGTGTGCAATACCATGCCAGACTAACAGTGGATACTTCTTAAGTGTTGGCTATCTGTAGAATTCTCTGTCAAGAAAGCAGTGGTATACAATAATGTTAGGATTCCAATGATTGTATAGAACTTGAAACAGTAATTCTAGAGATGAAACTGTGTAAAAAACCACCACTTTAGGTAGCTCCTAATAATTGTATCTGCACAACCCAGTTCTTAAGCTGCCAAAAATGGAAAGAAACAAGCTTTTGGAAATGAACCAAATCCAGTCACTTTAAGACTGAGATCAGTAATGTTTTATTATATTAGGCATCAGAAATCTAGACTTTGAGTTCAGACAGGGCAACTGTTCTTTGTTAATGCCTGACTGAAACATACGAATCATAATTGAGTTCATGTTAATAGAAGTGCTCATTCCTTGAGAAAATGACCAAAATTAAATGTCTGGGTTTGCATCAATAGCTTCCTTTGAGAGACTACATTGTACCGGATGAGATAGCAGTATTTTGAGTACTGTACAACAATGGAGATTCAAATCTATTTGTTCCTCTGCCTCCAGGATATAAGTTTTGGTCCCAGGGAGGGACAGTTCATACTTTTTTTAATGCCAAAGTAATTTGGTTAAACTCTGAAGTATATTGGGGTCTAGTTGGTATTGTATAGGAACCCTTAGTGATAGAACATTGCACAGCTGAGTTTCCTGAGATGGTATTTAAGAATTGCTATGCGAGGATAAAAATGAGACATGCTGGGAAGGCTTAAGAAGCACTACCAATTTATAAGAACAAAATATGGGAAGCATAGCTTTTGGTTAAAGAATTGGGTTATTTTTGCAAAGGACAAGAGTGCCAAAGTTTTACAAATGAAAAGTACTAAGTCAGTAAACATGGGCATAAAATGCCAATTTGACCACTCTGTCCAATAAATCCTACAATGCCTTTCAATCTTATTTAGGGTAAATTCCAAATTCTTACAATACTTACAAGGTCCCATGTCAACTGGGCCTCTCATTACCTTACTATTCTTATCTCCTCCTTTTAGGGACAGCTTTGTGAGTATGTGACCTGTGACCAGCCACCCATGGTTTGTGTTGGGTACAATTGTCTACTGCCTCATTAAAATTCTTAAGACTCTTATCTTTCAACGTGTGATTAGACTGATTCAGTGGACAGTAGAGTAAGGAAGGACATGCACACACTTATACACACTATTGTGTGTCATCTCATTGCGTTTGCAATGAGCTGTGAACAAAGAATCCTGGTGGTAGCGTGGTGCACGGATCTTCCGCAAGAATCCCAGTGAGAGCAAAGTAAATGTGTTGTTTCTACAACTGAGTAATCATCAGTGTGCTGAAAGTCCCAGGAAGCTACTCTTCCACTTGAAGAAAAACTCGTTTTGAACAAAGAAAGAATTCCATGGTGTTCTAAGGAACACAGATGATCAAGGAACTCTATCATATTCTTTCCTCCTCACATTAAGCCCACGTGTACTCATTAATACTCATGTGTACACTTCTTTCCTAACCAGCCACTTATGCCGAAAATGATGACATGAAAGGAATGGAAGGCATCCTTTTTCTTTTTAGCGCATCTTTACAAATTTGTAAGCTCTGAGAGGACTGGGAGAATGTGAATTTATCAGGAAAATAAAAGCAAAATAAAAGCAGCTGAGCTTGTTTTTGTACTGTTTCCACTAATAATAACATAAAGCATATGCATGAATGGATTATAAAATGCAAACTGAGCAATTTCAATGATTCTGCATGAATTTAATACTCTTACATTCACATTTAAAATTGCCATTGTACAATATAGAGATAAATAGTAAAATTAATGCTAATAATTCTGAAGTTTAATTTTCCTTTATTTAAGACAATAAAAAGACAATAGAAACACCATGATAAGGCAAAAGAAAGGCCATTAAAGAGAGGAAATGCTTTATATGGCTGTGTCCTTAATCACATTGTTTTCATTCTTTTCCAACAAGGGACCCAGTTGTTTGCATTTTTTATTGGGCCCTGCAAATTTCTTGCCTACCCTTGCTATTCCTTTTCAATTACCTCACTCTTATCCAACCACACGTGCTCCCTTGCTTTTCCTTGGATGTGCCAAGACTCCTCCCATTTTAAGACAGGTATTGTTACTCCCGCCTCTCCTTGCCACACTCTTGCCTCTCCCTGTCCTATTGTCTTCCACATGTCCATGTGTCATGCCTTCTCAGTTCTGCTACATTCTTTCTCCAACAACATCTTCCTGTTAAAGTTTTCCCTGTCTACCTTGTGAAAAGTGCAATCTCCCTTAGCAAGAGTTCTCTGGATTCTTCAGAGAGATTTCATGGTACTTCTCACTTTCTAACTTATTATGTATTTTACTAATTTGATTACAGTGTGTCTGTCCCATAAATAGTTGAGAATATGAACGACTTAGTATCCAGAAACCAAAGTGTATGGGAATAGAATATAAGTTATTTTCATAACATTTTCCTATAGAAAACATCATTTTAACCAAGTAATGAATTTTAGGTTTCTTGCCTTTCGAGTTAATATTCAAAATGAGATTGAAATTGATGGCCAGGCCGGGCATGGTGGCGTACGCTTGTAATCCCAGTACTTTGGGAGGCGGAGACCGGAGGATCCGGGTTTGCGGCCAGCCTCAGCTCTCTCTCTCTCTCTCTCTCTTTCTCTCTCCCTGTCTCTCTCTCTCTACCTAGTGAGGCCCTCCGCAACTTTGTGAGACCCGGTTTCAAAATAAAGTATAAAGAATAGGGCCAGCGGTGTAGTGCGGAGGTAGAACGCCCCTGCGTTCAATCCCTGGTACCGCAAAAAAAAAAAAAAAGAAAGAAATTGATGGCCAAATGGGACCTTAGCTTCATTTTAAAACTGTAATTTTGTGGCAAGAGAATGAATTCATGCTATTTGTGTAATAAAATTTAATTTAAACAAATAAAAGTTAAGATTATATTTAATTTTAAATCTTCAACCACTATAAAGCCTTTAGTTTAACTTTTGAGTTTTTACTTGCGATTAGTGAGCAGTAAGCATTTTGAGTGGCGAATGGCAGGTGTTCATTCTAATTTGATAAAGCAGGTGTCAAATATTGTTTACTGGGGCTAACTGCTACTCCTTCTGGAAAGCTCTGTACTTAGGGGTTTCTCCTAATTAAAAATATCTAGCCATCACCTGTCAACTTTGTCTCCATGGGACAGTGAAACCTTCAGGGAACATGACTTGAGCAATCTTTTCAGATAAAGAAAGGGGAAGAAAGACTGCCATGCATTATTGAGAGATAATCCTGTCTCTACTTTCAAAATCATAGCTGCATAATATGATTCACTCCTTCTGGAAAAAACCATGCAGACTCTGAGATTGGTAAAATCTGATAACTAAATTAAATCCCAAAGATGATGCATAAAAGAGCCTTTGAAAAAATGCAATGTTCGATTAAAAGTTTCATACATCATGCAATATTCTGTTTCCTATAAAAGTTAAAATATCTACACACAACAAATGTGTTTGGAAAATGCCCAGAAGAGATATATAGCAATTAAATGTATAACTTAATAATTTGTGCTCTAACAGCAGAGATATTTTAGTGTTCAAACTACAAGATTACTGATTTCCTAGTAACTCATGTAGCACCTAGCTTGTACACAGTGAGTTGTAGTATTTAAAAATTACATATACTGTGATTTGTGCTGCAGAGATAGAGGATGAAACTTCATCTACACAAAATAAAACTTGGTTAGCGGGACTATTTTCAAAGAGAATAGCATCATGAAGTTTATGAGGTTTTTTGTTTGTTTTCAGTAGCTGAGAAATCTTTTTAAAGGTTACATTTATTTCTTAGGAATAAAGTCAAATTTTATTAACATTTATCTAGTCAAGTCTTTTTGAATTCTATCTAAAATATACAACTGCATTATGACTCCCTTGCTTAAATATATAAACCACAGTTGTTGAGTTCTGTCAATATTGAGAAATTAAGTTGAATCACATAAAACTCATGAGATGAAAACTGGCTTTTTAATGTGTAACCTAATACATCTGTTAACTGAATATTGATTCTTCAAGAAAGCTTGTTCTTTACTTGTTGTTAGGAAAGAATATGAGCCTACAATAATACCTCCTAGGGAAATAAACTGAATGAATATGTTACAAAGCAAATTAATATATTGTCTTTTAAATTAATTAAAATATATTTGAATAATGGTAATATAGTTAGCCACCTCACTATATTTTTTAGGGTATCATAAATTTGGTAAAGTTTTTTGATATGTTCTGCAATAGCAAAAATCAATCTCTCTCTCTTTTCAACAACAGGGGCAGGATTTACACAGAGTGGGTCTATTGAAATATTTGAACTGACTTATGAATTTATTCAAACATGTAAAAAATAACAAAAGTGCTATCTTTTTTCAGATTCCACTAACTTCATAAAGGGAAATATAAAACTGAGGTAATTTGGTTTGATAAACAAAGTAAATATAATTTGAAAATGTAAATTCCAGGGCATTAGAGCAGGCTGTTATTTTAATTGGCTATTTAAGCTTGTATTGTCTTCCATTATCATGGACTTTTTTATTGTTGTTGTTGGGTAGAAACTTGATGTAATCTGGACAATATTTCTTTCTTGTTACAAGAATTATTTTTTGCAATGCACCCTCTGCTCTACTAGCAGTAGTGGTCGTGATTTCTAATTGACAGTCAAACTCATCAAACAAAATAGGCTTCCCACCGCTCAACATTACTTTGGATGAAGGAAGGTTACAGGTGAGAAAACAACAGAACGAGCATGTCCAACAATAGGATAGTATATTTATTTTGTGACCTCCAGGCACAGCTTCTGGAGTCCCTGTCATTCTGAACACGGGATGACTGAATGTACACCCACTCACGTCAGGGAAGACATCAACTTGGGGATCCTTTCATTTCATCCCTCATTGTGCAGCCTCTGAGGGGAGGCGCTTGCTTCCATTCTCCAGTGCACTGCACCAAAGTCATACAAGTCACTCATCACATAATAAATGATAGGTTCTAGGTCCTCTAAATAATTTTTGGTGAAAGTTTCATTCATCCTGGTTCTGTAGAAACCCTAACTAACCTGAAAGTTAATGCTACAAGAGTTGGCAACAGGTCACATCCACAGATGTCTCAGAGACTACAGAAAGGACCACAGAATGAGCTGCTCACCCTTTCTTTAAAATCACGTAGTTTGAGAAATATGACTCTACCGTCCAGTAAATGTGAATGAAATAAAATTCCTTTACATGCCATAATAAGCTTTAAAAGATCAGGTATTGGAGGAAGTAAAGATTTAATTTGCTTTTTTTTCTAAAATTAAAGTATTTAAAATTGAAATTCTAAAGAATGTTACTGTCTTTATTATTAAGTAATTTAAAATGTAAAAAATTGATTATTATTTTGAGTTAGCCCATTGTTGAAAAACATATGATTATACAGTGTTGATTATCATGGGTCTTTATAATAATTCACTTAAATATATAAATAAGGCCAGGCTTGGTGGTGCACGCTTGTAATCCCAGTACTTGGGAGGCTGAGACAGGAGGACTGCAAGGTTCACAGCCAGCCTCAGCAAATTAGTGAGGCCCTCCGCAACTTAGTGAGGCCCTGTTTCAAAATAAAGAATAAAATAGGCCTGGGGGTGTAGCTCAGAGGTAGAATGCCCCTGGGTTCCATCCCAAGTACCACAAAAATAAATAAATATATATATATACTTATATATATATATATTTATATAAATAAACATATATATTAATCTATATGGAAATTATGAAAAAAATATGAAAATTATGGAAAAGAAAGAGATGCAAGTAATATTGTACATTTTTATTCACTTTTCATATATTTGCAGATGACTTGGTCCATTTCATTATTTTCAAAATGTACTGTCATATGAAATTGATCATTTATTCAAGCAACTTCATTTGATTAGTTTGTTTTTATTTTCTTTTGTTCCCTTTCTTTTTCTTTTCTTTGGGTGGTAGGTACTGGGGATTGAATCTAGGGGCATTCTACCACGATGTTACACACCTCACCCATTTTATTTTTTATTTTGAAATAGGTTTTTGCTAAGCTACCATGCACTGGCCTCAAACCTGAGATCCTCTCCTCTCAGCCTCCCAAATACTGGGGTTACAGAAATGCGCCACCATGACCAGCTTACTGATGGTCTTCTATTGGCTTATATTCACGGTCTACTCCAGGATCGCCTCACTTTTTGCCTCAGAGAGCAGGATCATTTTTTAAATCAAAAATTTCAATTTCATGTTTTAGATCCCATTAAATATATTAATGTTGATTTCATAGGAAGTTTTTTTGTTTAAATGTAATTGTTAAAATGTAGGTTAGAAAAATAATGTACTATTCCTTCAAACCATTTCAATAGATTCAGGAAGCCTCCAGGAGATTTCTAAATATAGTTTCCTAAACCGATAGAAGAGTTTCGCCTTTTTAGAAATCTGATGATGGAGTGATAGCCTTCACATTCATTGATGAAAGATTCAAGTCACAGTAAGAATCTTCTATTCACATATTCAGGTATGTGATGAACCGGTCTTCCTTATTGAATGAAGAGTATAAGGTACTTAACATCCTATTGTCACACATGAAATCTCTAGTGCTAACTCCTCGCATTATAGCACAAACTGGAAGAGTTCAGTAGCTCTTGAAATGATGAGTCTTACTTGCTTGTTGAGTTACTTTCATTCAGTCTGACAAATCAACAATGAGGTTTCACTTAGCTGCTCAACCAAAAACTATTTTTATAAAGAGAACCACACCACAGGCATACACTTAAAAGGAAAGTAAAGAAACTGGGTTTTAGCAGATCTACATCTAATTTAGTCTACTCTTAAATAAAATAAATTTGCCAAGCATGGTGACACACTCCTGTAATTCCAGTACTTGGGAAGCTGAGATAGGAGGATCACAGCTTCAAGGTCAGCATATAGTAACTGTTTCAAAATAAAAATTAAAAAAGGCTCAGAAGTAGAATGTCTCTGGGTTCAATCTCCAGTACCACAAAATAAATGAGTAAATAAATAAATAAATAAATAAAGCAATTGTATGCCTTCAGTTATGAATAAGGAATAACTCGTTCTATTATTACAGTCACAGGTAGTATACTGTAAACAAATATAATTTTATTCCATGCAAAGTGCATGGAGTAGGTCCGAATATGCTTTCCATCAGGTAAATACATCCTCTAGTCTTTTAGATCTGCAAAGCAACAACTATGCAATAAAACCTAATTGGCTGTTAAAAAACAGTAATTATAAAATTTATAAATTTTAAAAGACAGATTATTTAGAGTATCTGGGATTACTATCCTTCTGTGAATTTTTCGTAACATTACCTAAGTGTGAAATTCCACAACTTTATAAATGTGGATATTTTAAAGAAAACACAATTAGGATAGCTCATTACAGAATATTCATAATTAAAGCCACAATCTAAGAAAAGTTATAGCAGTAATAAAGTTACATTTACCTGTCATAAAGTTATTTAATTTTAATAAATTCTGTATCAATTTAATAAATAACAGGAATTCTGTATTAAAATCTCTTTGAGATCCAATAATCTGTTAAATAAATCAATAACAATATAGAATCCTGTTGAGCAAAATTACAATGCATTTCTATAACGTGAAAATACCTTAATATTGAAGTTAATAAAGCTTTGATTTTATCTAATTTTATCTTCTTATTGCCCACAATATTGGTAAGGATACCTTAGTCATTTAAATATTAGATCTACTCATTTGAATTAGTTGATTATAATAAGATTGAGTACTTATTGTTTGACCTTAAATAGCAAATATTATAAAAACTCTGACTTAGGTTCCCCTTATAGATATTAAAATTTAACTTGTCTTATAATTTAGGCAATGAGGGATGTGTTTAATCAGTTGTAATAATTTTAAGTGACTGTGTTTGACAAGCAGTCCTGTTCTGCTTTCAATGAATCCCCAATGTAGACAGCCAGATCCGATCATTCAAAAGTGTGTGTATGTGTGTATGTGTGTGTGTGTGTGTGTGTTTATAATTTGAATTATCTTGGTTTGGTTTGCTACACTGGGCAAGTTAATTGAAAAGTTGCCAAATATCCACTTCATGCTGTGCTGTGCATACAGAGCAATAAAGTGTTTGCTATACCAACTGGTTTGATGGATAAACATAATGAAAACAAGATACTTTATTACAATATTTATCTTTAGCCCTTCAACCGAAACTCAGCCTTAAAAACTCTGGTAATTTATTTTGGTTATCATAGAAACTCTGGTAATTTATTTTGGTTGTCATAGTGATTGTTGCCACTGCAAAAATCAAATTGCTGATTTGATGATTTACAATAATCATCCAAATAATTTATAAGTTTTATGAAAGAATAATATGTAGAGATTAACACCTAAGAAATGCATACCGAGGGCTGGAGATGTAGCTCAGTGATACAGTGCTTGCTTAGCACATGTGTGAGGCTCTGGGATCATATCTACACATTTAGAATAAATTGATTTGCTTACCCAAATAGATTTCCTTCATTGAATCCTCAAGTTAGATATTGCATAATTCTTCCAGATAATGCACATGTTTCTACAGATATTTCTTTAACCATGTCATTTTCTCACATGATTTAACTGCAAATACAGCATTATTTACTGTTTAGTATTTTTAAAGTGCATAATATTCAATAACTTATTTTGCCTTTTACAATAAGGCTTTCTAGATAACTTACAATTGCCATTGCTTTTCTTATTCTTTTTATGGAACATCTTAATACCCAATATATTTCTATTGACATTCAGAAACTCTATATTTATTTATTTATTTTTGTTTCTTTCAATAGTATATCATAATAAAAATTTTAAAAAGTGCAACATCAAACCTGTTGAGATGATGATCTCTTTCATGAATTTGTAATATTGAATTTCATTTATAGAGAATGAATGTTTGAATTAATTGGCTACAGCTATATTTTGGAATTTTCTTATTTTTGTAAAGAAAATAAAATACAGTTTGGCATTCCTATGAAGAAGCTGGAAAATTGAATCTTACAAATTTGACTGGTTTTTTTTCTCATTTCATAAGGGAATTCTGAAAGGTATGGAGCCCAGAAAAACACAAAGTAAAACGATTGTCTTGAGCCTTAGTCCATAATGACCACTATTCAAGTGGTCCTTGACCTTGTCCTGTAGAGTCCAGGCTGAGTTTCAAGTCAACAACAATTCTCTTTTGCTTGTCATAAAAGTGACCCATCAGCCTATTCTCAGCCCTCAGATTTTCTATCCAAAAGTCAGACCACAGTCTAATTTTCCAACATATTGCAAAGGAATACGCATCAACTTCTCAAAATAGTTCTCTTAAAGCCCTTTCCATTAGACTGTAAGTGAGAGAGGCTTGTTCTCTGACTGAAATAAGGGAATACGGGCAGGTGGAACTCACAGCCCATCTGTAGCTTTGGCAACGAGTTCTCAATAACTAAATATCTCGGAATCAAATTCTCACTACACTTCTCTTATTAGAACCAATTACCCAGCTAGGTCTTGGCCTCATTTTGAAAATTTTTCATGGTTTTTTATCTTATATCTCAGTATTTGCTAAGTATCTAAACTAAAACTCTCATTTAAATATTATGTGCTTAATTTTCTTTATCTGCAAAATTAAGAACATAGTTTTTAAACATCCCACATGGAAAATAAATTCTTAGGATCATTATGATAATTAAATGAGTTAATCCATATTTATAAGTATTATAGACTTGTAGTAAAGATTTTTTACAATGTTAGATTATTTTCCCCTCCAAAGTTATTAAATGAGTCTTTGACAATACACAAATGGTCAAGTGGCTTGGAACGGAAATTGGACGGAGCCTGGTTGAAGGCAGTTACTCGGAGTTATCTGAAACCCTGTATTTCTTTTCCATTTTCTCAGTCCTCTTCACTGCAGATACTTTGCTTTGACACAAAGTTTTGACATCATGTTAATTTGTAAAAATTAGTTTAGAAACCTTGATCCTTATGTCTAATTAGTTTTAATGTGGAAGAAGAAGCTGAACACTCAAGCTATTTTATCTAACAAAATCTCGAGCTATTTTATCTAACAAACTCTTAATGAATTGGGAAGCACCCTTTTTATTTTTTGAGATAAAGATTTTTAGAAAATGTAGCAGACATTGCTAGTTGCCTCCATTGTCTATTTTGATATTATTCAAAATAATTTTTGCTTGCCTTTTGGGTAATCATACTTCCTGTGACAGGGGCACAAGGCTAGCTTTAGTCAAAGATATGTGAGAAGTGATGTGCCTCGTTCAAATATAATGGCACTAAATCCCCCTTTAAACATATGCATTTGGTTGACATTTTTCACAGGATATACACACATATAAAATCACATAGATTACATAATATATATTTTTTTTCTAAAAAAGACTAGCAATTTCTGGATTCAAATAAAGAAACGAATTGAGCATGGTGGCACAAGCTTGTAATACTAGTACATGGGAGGTTGAGCCAGGAGAATCCCAAGTTCAAAGCCAGCCTCAACAAATGAGCAAGACCCTCAGCAGCTAAGGGAGACTCTGTTTCAAAATAAAAAATATAAAAGGGCTAGGGGTGTAGTTCAGAGATAGAATGTTCCTGGGTTACCCCGTGTGTGTGTGTGTGTGTGTGTGTGTGTGCGTGTGTGTGTGTGTGTGTTATATAACACACATAGAAAATAAAAGTAGACCAAAGAAAACATCAGTATCAGAAACTCTCAAACTAAGGAAAATAAATATTACCAGCAGTAAATTTAGACATATTCTCTATTGAAAGAAAAGAGACACTGCAAGACAACCAACAATTCTTAGAGCAGAGCTGGGAAAAGAAAGAATTGCAAGAAAAAACTTCAAGCAATCTGATTGATACCTTCCATAAGTTTTATGAGTGTAGTAAGAAACTACAAGAGGAAGGTTCTCTGAAAACCACTGATTCATGAAAGAAAAAATAAAGTCCATGACTCTTTTGTTTGCTTGTTTTTCTATTTTGATGGGACAATAGATGGAAAAGATTAGAGAGTAGTATTCATTATTACATTCACATATTTATTTAACAAAAGAAAGAGGTAGGTAAGATTCCTATTTCTGACTAGGACATAAAAGTTCCAAGGGACCTTTTGTTTCAACCTAAAACAAGGACCAAAAAACATGTTCACAGCTGCTGTGAACCAATTAGAGAGCTGAAGGTAAAATCTGGGAGCAAATATTATCCTAGGGAACTTGCAGAGAGTAACTTTCTTTTCAGGACAGATAAGACCCACAATTCTTTTCAGCCCTGTAAGGATAACAGGAGGAAGTAGAATCCATGATAGTTAGGCCTCTGGAAAATATGGGTCTCATTAGATTGTTGCCTTTCATTTAGGGTGTTAAGTCAACTATGGGATTACAATGAACTGTTCAGCAATGATGTACTAGAGAGAGCAAAACTACAGATATAAGGGAAAAATAAACTATTATTAAGAAATGAGGACAATAAAAGTATATGGGATGAGGAGAAGCCAACCAAATCATTAATGGTGGGGCTACCATGTTGAAAAGAACCCCAAGGAATCCCAGACACAAAGCAAGTCTGTAGCTTACTTGTCAGTGCTTTCAATGGATCATCACTAAATGAATGCAGGTGGCAGATGGTGTATCAAAATGCAGGATAGAACAGAAAAACTTCAGGAAAGCAGAAAAAAAGCTTTGAGGTCATTGACTTTTTGCCTAGGTGTACAACAGTGGGACACTGAAGTCTGAGATCAGGTCAAAAGAGGTAGGAAATATTTCTTACAAATGGTTCCCATTTTTGTTGGGGAGGAATTATTCATGGGTCTCTTTCTGCATGTCCTATGATCAGAGGCATTGGTCTACCCTTATTCTGGATAACTGTTCAAGTCTATTTTATAACAAAAAGCCTTGGAAGGTAGAGATAGCTATCTGCCTTTAACCAAGAGGCGAATATTTTGCCTCATGGTTCAATAAAAATATAATCTCCCTCAAGGCATGCATTAAGACCTGGAATTTCAATCCAAGAAAAGGAAGTCTACTCAAAGATGAATTTGACATATAGAATGATGTATATTCTGATAAGAGATTAACATCATCTACAAAGAAAAAGCAGCTTCTTTGAGGAGAATGTCTCATGTTTCTCCGTTATTTTGATACATTACGCCAGTGGGTCTTAGGTATCAATCATTATCCACTTTTTCTATTGTATTTTGATGTGGAAAAATAGACCTGGAATCCTTAAATGATTTAGTTTTTCTGCATTGTTTTAGTACCTTACTAGTATAATGAAATTGTTTCTAAGATATAATTACAATTGTACATTAATAACTTTTTATCTATAGTCATGATATAGTAACTATATATAAAAATTAGCTTTTTTTGAGATCTGCCTTAGAATTAATCAATCTCATAAAATCAAACTTCATAATTACTATAGAATTACTTAAGCATTTTACTGAAAATTGATCTTAAATATTTTTTAAAAACCCAAATTTGTATCTACAAATGGATTTTCTACAAATGTGTTTATTTCCCCATTTTGGCTATTACAGATAAAACTTCCATGAAGAATCATGTATGGACATAGGTTCTCATTTATCTAGTCCATTAGTATAAATGCTGAGTCATATGTTAACAAAGTCTTTATTATTTTAAGAAATTGCCATCCTACTTTGCAGAGTGTCTGTGCCATTACATTTCACCAATGTTATATGAATGATCCAATTTTTTCATATCCTTACCAGAATTTGGTTTTGTCACTCTTTTTAATGTCAGTTGTTCTAATGAGTATGAAGTGACATGTCACTGTAATCCTAATTTTCTTTTCCATAATGACTAAGGATGTTGAGAAATTTTCACCTGTTTATTTGACATATGTATATTGTCTTCAGTGAAATGTCCCTTCCTGTCTTTTGCCTGTTTTCTAAATGGTTGGTTTGTTTTGGTAATATTGAGTTTTGAGAGTTCTTATTATAGTCTAGATACTAGTAATTCATAATATACATGGTTATCAAATATTTCCTGCTAGGCTGTAGTTTGGTCTGCATGTCCTTGAGAGTGTCTGTTGCAAAGCAAATGTTTTTAAGTTTGTAAAGTCCAGATTACTTATTTTTACTTTTATGAATCATGCTTTTGGTGATATGTCTAAGAATATATCAAGTCCAAAGTCTCAGAGATTTTCTCTTGTATTTTATAAAAGTTTCACCATTTTATGTCTACACATTTAAAAATAGGCTACATTTGAATTCATTTTTATATAAGATGTAAAGTTTAAATCAAGATTCTTTTTTCTTTTAGTGCTGGAGATCAAACCCTGGTCCTCCTGCCTACTAGGTAAGCTATCTACCTCTCTACCACTGAGCTAGTTAACCAATGGTTCAGGACCATTTGCTTAAATGATCTCTTCCTCCATGATTTGCTCTTGCATCGTTGAAAAAAATTAGTTAACCACCCTTGTGTGGAGCTATTTTTGGCTTCTCCATTCTGTTAAATTGATCTGTTTCAGTATCCATGTATCAATAACACAAGTCTTGACTTTTACACCTGTATTTATTGAATGGTTGTACTGATTTTTATTGAATTCTACTGTGGTAACATTTTATTTAGGATAGATCACTAAATATCCAGCTGGTCTGTGCTGTAAAATGACTAGAATTATATGTAATATCCTCTCCTTATCAAGATATTCATAGCTGAAGATAAATATATTTTAATTGATTATTTAAACAAATGTTACTACATGTATATGATGTTAAATGTACTGTGTTACATGGTAGCAATAGAAAAATGAGAGAATTATTAATAACTCAATATACATTTTGGTAAATGCAATCATACAGACATTTTTTAAGGATACAATCAAATAGAGTTAGAAGAAGAGTTCTGAGAAGTCTTCCACAGGACAATATGCTTACAGTGTTATGAAAGATGAGTAAAAATGAAGACGAGGCTAAACTATACTGGTAAGGTTCACCAAGTAACTTTAAGTGCAAATCAAATCATCCTATATGTTTATAGGAAAAAAATGTTTATCTAGTCTCCAGTTTAAGGGAAAATCAGTAACTCAAAAGGCAAACTTCTACTAGTGAATGAACTAAGTTATTTCTTCTACTTGAAAAAAAAATAAAAGCCACTTTATAACCTCTATTGATTTCTTCTTATTCTTCTGCAAAAAAAAAAACTATTTGCATTAGTGTCATTATTTTTTCATGAATCAGACCTTATTGGCAAGAAAATTATGGTAAATTATTTTTTTCTACCCATACTTTTACTGGAGTTAAAACTTTGAAAACTTGACAATATAAACACCCAAAGCTTAGGAGCCTCTTCTTTCATATGTGATGGGAAAACATTAATGAACTTTATATAAAGGGAACATGAAGAGATACATTTCAGCAAGCAGAATATTTTTAGGGTCAGGCAATGTTGCTGCAATTGTTGTGTAAGTAAGCATTGTTCTATTTTCACGTAAATATGAAGGCTCATTGTTTTAAACTAAGTATTAATTTTAAAATATGTGTGATGTTAAGCAACTTTGCAATGGCGCATGTAATAAAGAAAGCATAATTGTTATAATGGCAAGGATCAGAATTTTTGAGTGGCTCAAAATGACAGTGATGTGTTTGCATCTGCTTACACAGCAACACAAAGAATATCAACATGAAATGTACCCAAGAGGTGTTTGATTTCACTTTCCACTTAAAGGTGAGGAAGTTTAGACTAAGGAACCTAACTTCAAGTTAAGTTCAAGGTCATATAAAAATAGAGCTCTCGTTTATTCAAATGGATGAGAATTTAGGCTGAAGGGTAAATTTGGATAAAGAAATAGGCATTTTCTATGAGAAAAAAATTGAGCATTAGAAAAGGTCACTTGAAGATTATACCACCATTTTGAGTGGTGTGCTGAAATAGCAAAGATTTGACATTTTACTGTAATGTTTCCAGGAAAATTGGAAGAAATAAGTGATGATTGGGGCCACATATAGTTTGACACAGAAAAATAAAATCAAATCTCTATATTTCTTTTCCATTCCTAAAACTAAGATATAGTTTATGTCAAAAATCTCAAAAACAAAATGGGCATGGTTGCACATGTCTATAATCCCAGTACTTGGGAGGCTGAGATAAGAGGATTGCAGGTTCAAGGCCAGCCTCATTAATTTAGTGAGACTCCCAGCAACTTAGTGTGACCCTGTTTCAAAATAAAAAATAAAAAGAGGTAGGTGTGTAGCTTGGAGATAGAATGCCCGGGGCTCAATTTCAGTACCTCCACCCAAAAAAATCTCAAAGGATATTTGGTTATTTGTTTTTCCACTATTAATATTCTTCAACATATATCATGAAGCATTTCAGAGATTTTTAAGTTGCAGAAACCCTGTACTAACTTCAGTGAGAGCCGTTTCACTAAGATGATGTTTGGGGGTCCTTCTATACTTTTTATCTATGTGACTTTTTTTTTTACTCTAAATAAGCCTCTCAATAGGGTTACCTTATTCATCAAATCTTTCTGATATATAATTCTGTAAGAAACACGGTCCTAAAGTTTCTGTTCCCAAGTTGATTTATTTTAAAAATGTACAAATTCACAGTTTGATCTGTAACATATAAGAACATTGACTTTACTGACTCCTGTAGTGAACATGTAATGTTCTTGTTATATGAGTGCCCCTATTTTTAAGAGAATATTTTTCTCTTGGAAAACATATTAAATATGGTTTAAAATATGAATGAAATGATCAGGACATTGTAATCAGTATATTCTATCTTAGTAATCATAGAGATTTATTTAGGTGTGGACGGAATGTCAGTAAGACTCCTTCTGAATGCTATTAATGTCATCAGGGGAAGCTCTATTTTTATGGTACATGATAGGATGTGTACGAGACCTTGGTAGCCATCCCACTTACCATGTAGGTAATGGATATCTAAACATTTGGAGCAAAACGTGTCTCTGAGTATTTAATTCAAGCCCCTGGTTCCAATAATGTCTACAGAGATTTCTATCCATAGATTTTTCAGTTACTGAAGTCATTAAATTTCTATTGCTCTTAACCTCAGTTGAGCAGTATTTCTGTCCTTTAGAAATAAAATTACTGATTAATATGAATAGCATTTTATCTAATTTCCCTAATATCTAAATAGATATTTGATATCTAATCAAATGAACATTATAAAACTTTTCATTTGTAGTATCTTGGATAATAGTGGCATTGATATTTTTTCATATGTTAATTTGTTGCCTCCTCTTTTCCATATTATTAATTGTCGTTCTATGAATGATTTTTTCTTAGTATTGTGTTATTGGTATTTGCTGAAGGATAGTACTGATTCTGTGACAGGTCTATTGCTCATCTTTGTTCACTGGTAATTGCTTAAATATTTCTCCCAGAATTTATATATATTTTTAAAATCTTGTTTCTAAATACAGAAGGGTCTACTGTTTGTATTCTAGGTCATGTTCCCGGCCACCTTGATGGAACCATTTGGAACGTAGCCTATCTGAAGTGATTCGACGATCATTTTGCCCTCTCAGTCTTCTGTGGCTCTCTCCACAGGTCTCCTTGATGCTGGGGATGCAGCTGCTGCCCATTATTGTCTCCACTTCTCCGACTTCCTTGCCAGGCATTCTCATTATAAATGACCAGCAGAGTAGATCCGATTGGTTCAGCTTGTCATCCTTCAGTAAAGAGTGAGCCTATTGAACGGAGTCACAGCATCTCATTACCCTATTGTCTGGGTAGGTATTCTTTGGCTCTTACTCCAATTATACTTTGCTAGGTAAATGGGACATGTGATACAAAGCATAGTTAACTTTTATGAAAGAAACCTTTTAAAAGAGGGACTGCATGAATCAGGTAGTCTAAAATGTCCCAGGCAGTAACTTTAATCAGCAGGGACATTATTTGGCTTTTGTAGATGAATCTTTCCTCAAGACTGTCTGGAATGAAATGGGTCTTTTCAGAATTCATAGGTGATTCTTACTTCTCACAATTATGAATTTATTATACCTTCTGTTACAATCAGTCTTTATCCTTCAAAATAATGTGGTCATTTTATACCAACATTATCAATGCATGTGAATTCTATTTTTCTTAAATTTTGACTGCTGTTGAAACTCTCATCTATTACTGGATTTGTCATACTTAATGCATTAATTTGAGATCCTAAATAATTATACAGCAAGTACTCATATCTGCCTATTTTAGTTTCTGAGCTGATTATTCTTTTCTATTCATTTATTTTCCTAGTCTGTATTTATTTTATAAGTTTTATGTTGTTTTAACACATTGAATTCACAATATAATTTAATATTCATTAGACTTTGCTCCTTTGTGAAAGAGACTCTTAAAACACCCAAATATATGTTTTTGCCTTTTCCCAAAGAAATAATTATCTATGAAAATCATTTATTTTCATGGATGTTCACGTGTATTAGTTAACCTCTCCGGAGCACTGTTGAATAGAGTTGATGATGAACATTTTGCTTTGTTACAGATTTTTCTGGGGAGGCACTGGAGATTGAACCCAGGGCATTCTACCTCCGAGTTACACCCCAGCCCAATTTTTATTCTTTAGTTTGAAACAGGGTCTCACTAAGTTGCAAAAGGCCTCACTAAGTAGCTGAGGCTGGCCACGAACTAGCGATCCTCCTGTCTCAGCGTCCCAAGTACTGGGATTACAAGCATGCGCCACCATGCCCGGCTCTATAGATTTTAGTTTTATGTTTCTAAAGTCTGATGTGTATTCCAACTTCTGTGTAGATATCTCCTGCACATCAACGGAATGCACTGTATTTTCTACTAATGGATTGCATGTTGTCATTCTTTTGCTGATTTGTTAATTTATCATGTGTGAGTGAAGAATTTAATCAAAATTCTCTTTTTTGCATTTAATAAGTATATCTCAACAAGTATAAAGGAAAATTACTCACAGGTTAAATTGCATTGTCAACTTTTAAAATATTGAACTTTTTTTGTGTTCCTGAGATATACTGTACTTAGTTTTCTGATATATTTTCATTTGTCTTTTGTTTTGTTTTCATGTTATTTCTGATGATGATAGTTTGAATTAGCCCTGATTTTATTTTCGAATACCTCTTTATGTATTTATGCAATCAAGGTCTTTTATATTTGATAAATTAAATTGCTTAGGTTTTTCTCATGTATCCCCTGGACCAATTTATACATTATGGAGTCTATCCCATGAATGTTTGGAATATTGTACATATAGAAATATTGAAGCAAAATACTTTTAACAGTGAGGATTTCTTTTTCTTTTTCTGTTTCACTTTTACTAGTTGTTCTGTCACTTTAAATATCTATAAATACATTATATGATATGTACGGTATTTTAGTTATAACTATTCCTGAAATGATTTATAGTTTATATATTTTAATATGTATAAAAAAGGTTGTTCTTTATATTCAGCTAAGTAAATAATTGCTCCAGGAGTGTTAATATGGGATGAATTCTAGAAATTAAATTGTGGTCAAAAGAATTCAAAACAATTAATAGTTTTCAATTAAAATTGTCCCCTGTATTTTGTGATTATGGACTGAAAGTTCCATTTGTGTGCCCAATTTAAGAAACAACTGAAATGAAAATAGTTTTACTGCTTCCCTTTGGAGAGAACTAAGAACTGTGAATCTTAAAGAATTCAGATATTTGGAGCAAATTAGCAGTAAGGACTGACATTAAATTTAAAAAAAAATAGGATAGTTCAATGAAGAAATGAGCTAATTTAGCTTTCAGAAAATAAAAATAAAAGAATTGTTCTGTAGAGCTGAAAGCACTGTTTGCTTCCTGCACCCTATCCCACAGTGCTCATTAACTTTACCTAAAACCCTACACAAGTCAGTACATGGGGATATGTAAGGAGCATTAGATTATGCATTTAAACATCAAGGGAGTTCTGAGAAGTATTTGGGTAGAACAATTTCTTGGAAGAAAAGGCTGACATCTTGTCAAGAAGATAGGAGCTTAAGATGTTTTTTGTTATTTTAACTATTACTATAAACATTATCTCTATTTTACTCACTGAATAACACTATCATAACATGTACATTTAATGTATTATTTTATCTATTATACATCTCTTGATTAACATATAGAATCTAATCAATATTATATGTAATCTAATGAGTTATTTGTCAAAACTAGTTGTTGGCAAATTGTGTTTTGTAAGCCAGATCTTCCCAACAGCCTGTTTTTAAATAGCCAAGACACTAAGAATGTTTGCTATATTTTTATAAAGGATAAAAAAATCAAAAGAAGAATAAGTTTTTGCGTTATGTAAAATGATATGAAATTCAAATTGAATGTCTACAATTTTGTTAGAACATGGCAACACTCATTTGTTTTACATGTTGTTTATGATTGTTCTAGTGCTATAAGAGAGAGAGGGAGGAAAAAATGAGAAAAGAGTTGAGTTGTTGGTACAGAAACCATATAGCCCAAGAAACTCAAGCTATTTACCATTTGACTCTATACAGAAATGGTCTGTAGACCATCAGCGTAATTGAAAGACAAAATTTAGACTTCATTTTACAGTTGGTGTTTTAAACTTTTTGACATCTTTTTCTTTATTCCAAACTTTGATCTACTCTTTATTATTTTGATGTCAGTGTCAGCCCTCATTATATTTTCTTTTCTTTTTCTTTTTTGCTATCAATTCATCTATTAACATTCCAGATATTTGCAGTGAGCCATAAAATGTAAATGTCTTTCCTTCCTTCCTCTCTCTCTCTATTTCTTCCCCCATGGTACTGGTAAAATACAGGAACTTTCTACCTCTGAGCTACACTCCCAGGCTTTTTATTTATTTATTTATTTTTTTTATTTTGAAATGGGGTCACCCTAGGTTACCACAGGCTAGCATGGAAACTGCAGTCCTCCTGTCCCAACTACTAGAATTATAGGCATGCACCGCTAGATGAGCATTTACATTTTCTTCCTTAATGTTTGAGTTTATTCTTGATATACTTAAAAATACATCTATAATGGCATTATACATTGCTAATTATTCATAAGATGAGAAATTTTTATAAGGAATTATATTAATTTATCTTGCAATACCCTGAAGAATACTTTTACATGTATTTATATGTATATATTATTTCTATATTTTAATTTTAATGGCTATTTGTATTTCTTCCTTTTATGTTCCTACCATACCTTTCACTGATATCAACAGAAAGTTTGAATTTCATTATTTTACAATTTCCTTGTTAGTTTAACTTTGCATGCCACAGGATGATGGCCTTATGTTACAATCAAGGAAATATCTGTTTGTCTTGGAAAATATTTTTCAGTCACATGCTTAATTTTTAAGGATATGCTCCATTCTGTCTTAGGTTAATATAGTTAATAAATCTGACATAGCATAGACTTCTGAAGCCAGCAAAATCCTACTTAGAAATTTGGATGATTCTTTATCTTTTCTTTATAAATTTAAACATACATAATTTGGTAATAGTTTTTCTTGGTTGTTTTTACATGGGATAGGTGCAAGTTGTTATGATACCTCATCATTTTGATTAAATTTTTATGAAACATTATGAAAATCTAATTTATGCTGATTCTCTTTGGTTTGCTCTTTTAGTTCCATGATGAAATGACTTGAATGTTGAGCCATTCACTGTGCTCTGTGCCTGACATCTTTCCTCCTAACATTCAACATGCTATTTTTTTGAGTTCTGTATATTTCCAATTCTATACATGCATTTTGTAATCAGTAAGTGTGTTCCCTTGAAATTTTTATCTTCGTATTGAGTATTTCAGCAAGCACTTCCAATGTCACTTTTGATTGTACCATGATCAAATTCATTTTATTCTAGTTCCTTAGCTTCAATACATTTTTCATAATCCCTTTGAGAAGAGAAATAGGAGCCGGGCATGGTGGCACACGCTTGTAATCCCAGTACTTTGGGAGGCGGAGACCGGAGGATCTGGGTTCATGGCCAGCCTCAGCTCTCTCTCTATCTCTCTCTCTCTCTCTCTCTCTCTCTCTCTCTCTACTTAGTGAGGCCCT
>PVJS01001232.1:0-102253 GCA_004027185.1 Glis glis
TAAGGGAAAGCTTTCTGTGGTTGGCTAATTCGAACCCAAACTGCAAAAATCTGTGTCTGTAACCCCAGCTTTTCTATAAAAAGAGAGCTGTAAGCTACACAAGGGGCTGCCGTTCTAGCCTGTGCTGGTGGACGGTAGCCCCGCGGTATTAAAAGCCTCGCCTTAACTGAGTTGGTGGTCTTGGAATTTCTGTTTCTCGTGCCTTGTACAACAATCTATTAAAATAAATTCTGCAAATTTATAAAACTATTAGGCAAAAAATTGACCTTGGGATAGACAAGGACTCTCTAAGCCTAAATAAACAAAGAACACAGAGGAAAAGAACACCAGTCTGAATAGTAAAAATTTAAACTGTGCAAATAAGAAAAGCATGACAAGGCAAACTAAAAGACAAGCTGGGGAAAATATTTGTAATAAATAAAACAGAGGCTTAATCTTATATTAAAATATTTTGCAAATCAATAAGATAAATCTGAAGAACATTTTAATATCATAAAAGCAAGGGATGGCCCATAGTAGTTTTAAGAATAAAAAGGTCATTTTTGTTCAATAGTTATAAAATATTATCTTAAAATAATGTTAGCAAGTTTGGTTATATTGTGGTATGATATTTGTGGTATTATATTATGTTATGGTGAGATATTTGTATTTATGTTCCTCTTCAGTTTATTTATGTTCATTTTGTAAGCAGTTGAATATCAGTTGTTTGATTTTTATCAAACAATAATCATATGCCGTTGATTCTAACTCTCTTTCATCATACTATTTTTCTGTGCCTACACTGTTCTGCCATGGCTACAGATACTCAAGCCACTCCAATCACCTGTTGTCATTTTGATGACTTAAAAGGTGCAAGTGAGCCCTGGGTTGGGATTTCAGAACAGACACCAGGCAAACTTGTTCTGACCTTGCTTAAAATTCTCTGACTCATCTCTCTCTCTCTCTCCTTAGTGAGGCCCTCCGCAACTTCGTGAGACCCGGTTTCAAAATAAAGTATAAAAAATAGGGCCGGGGGTGTAGCACAGAGGTAGACTGCCCCTGCGTTCAATCCCCGGTACCACAAAAAAAAAAAAAATTCTCTGACTCCAGGCATTACCCGGAAAAAAAATATGCCTATCTACCACGAATGGCAAGACCTGGGTGGGCACAACTGATAATTGGGGGCTTTTCATGGCTCAGTAGAGAGATTGGGGTTCCATTTGCAAGTCTAAAATGATTCCTGGGTGATTAACTGACAGGCTCCTCACTGTGGCTGAGTCATCGAAGAGCAATGTTCCACAATAACCAAAACCTGCCCTGCTGCATCTCTCTGGCTCCAGTTCTCTGTTTTGGACTGATGTGCTCTACATCAGAACAGCACTTTAAAAATATTGCTCTCAGAATTTCTGAACGTTTGAAACAGAAACGACTTTTCTGCATTGCGGCAGGCTCCTCTTTTTTATTAGCAGCCTACTCTTGGAAGGCGTCACCTGATGGTGGAAGTCAGGCGGAGGGGAGAGCGAGGATTGAACACGTAGAGAGGAGCCCCAGGAGATGGAATGAAGCTGCATCCGTCTGGATCAGCTTGCTGAGGTTGGACTTCCGAACCTCCGAGGAGGATGCGCTTGGTCAGATTTCCCTCGGGGCTGATGTGTGCCAGCCGGAGCTTTGTACAGAGACAGCGAGCTGGAAAAGAGTCCTTATGAAATATCTGTTTAATTGTTAATGTTGATAATCAGTGGGGAAAGCAGCTCTGAGAATGCAGAATTGGAAGTATTAACTCCTGTCCCCTCCCACGGCCTCAGAAGAAAGAGTGCCAGCATCTCCCAGGTCCTCCTGGGTGATGCGGATACAAGAGAAGGAAGAGAAAGGAAATGGTGGTGGAGGAGGAATTCATCTGATTTTGAGGGCTCCCTGCTTAAAAATTTATTACCTTGGTTTCTGAATCTCAGATGAAGAGATGAATAGACGTCAGAGACCCTGACCACATTTGCGTAGAATTGCTCAGCACTGCCCCCTCCCCTGTGTGAACTACCACTGGGTGGGGAAGATGAGATGGTGAAGGAATACAGGGAAAAAATTCCCCCTCTCCTGTAGCCCAGGTAGGCTGAGGAAAGGGCAGAGCCAGCTGTGTGATGCTCTCTGGGGTCTTTGAGATCAAAGAAAGTTACCTGTTTGACTCTGTCAATTTTCTATCTACCTGTCCCTGTCTATTTATTTCATCTCTTCTTCATTCTCTTTAATAGAAAAATCCTTGTCATCTGTTTTATCTATAAAAGCCTTAAAAATATGGGATATACAAACAATGGAATTCTACTGAGCCATAAAGAAGAACAAAATTATCTCATTTGCAGGGAAATGGATGGAACTGGAGAATATTATGCTAAGTGAGATTATTCAGTCACAAAAAGTGCAAGATCAGATGTTTTCCCTCATATGTGGAAGCTAGGGAGAAATTGGGACACAGGAGGGACTCCAGACAAAGGAGGAGAAACCTTAGTGGACTGAGGAGGGGACCTAACTGAGGGAGGCAGGAGGGGGAGGAAGACTCAGTCTTCAAGACACTTCAATGGATAGGAGGTGGGGAGGGAGAGGGAGAGGGGTGAGAAGTGGGGGAGAGCTCACCAAGTTCTGTGTGCATGTATGCCTCTATCAATCTGAACTTCATCATGATGTATAATTATAATGCACCAATACAAAAAAGAAAAGAAAAAAATTTGAAAAAAAATTAAACCTATGAAAATCCGTGAATAGCAATGCAGAGGTTCCATGCTTGAAGGTAAGTGATGGCCAACTTAGTGAGGTGTTTCTTCATCTCATCAGCAATGTGAGAAATATTGATTGTAGCTGAGGGCTACAAGATTTGTGGAGGTTAAATAACTCTTGTATGATGGCTTCCAGTGGAACATATACCCAAAGAGCCTTAGAAAATGGTGAGTGGCAGAAGCAGTTAAAACTGCAGTGCTCTGGGAGGACAGAGACTGGAACCAAGGTGCTTTAGGCCCAAGTGCTAAAGGCTTGGTCCCCAGCTTGACACTCTTGGGTAGTGGTAGAACCTTTAAGAGTTGGGGCCTAGCAGGAGGTCTTCAGGTCACTGGGGAAGGGGGTGCCTTTGAAGAGGATAGTGGGACTGGAGCCCTTTGCTCTTATTCTCTTATACTTCCCAGTATATTGCTTTACCATATGCCCCACCTTGATATACTGCCTGGCTATAGGCCCAAAGGCCAGGGGCCAATCGATTATGGACTAAAGGCTCCACAACCGTGAGCTAAAATCAACCTTTGTCTAAGTTGATGATCTCAGGTATTTGTTGGAGTGAACCAACACACGTGGGGAGTGGTCTATGTGGGGTCTTTTGTTATGATGTGCCCTCCATTTAAGGCAAGGAGGTAGAATCTAGACTCTAAAGCCATAGTACATGCCCTTTTGTTCAGGATTCCTACCAACAAAGCAAAATAAACCAAACCCTTTGTATATGTTTTCTCCCCACAGCATCTAACTATGTAAATCATGTTCACAATATGTGACCTTGAAGCCAAACAATATCCTGAGGGCTTTCAGAAGATTAAAAACATGTTAAGAGAGTTTGCTAGTGTAAACCTATTTTGACTCATTGACTACTACTCATGGTTGAATATGAGGATGAGTATATGAATGGGAACCTTCCCAACCTTTCTTGATAAAAGGACTTTATTAAAATTGGGCATGAGTGGACTCTAAAATCAGGAGTTTCCTACTTCAAATGGTGGTATCTCTCTAGGCCCAAATTTGGGAAAAACCATAAGGAAGGCTGTCCTCACCACCTTGCTACATCATTAAGTCTTCATTTAAGAAGCATTTATTCTGAGCATGGTGGCACACTCCTGTAATCCCAGTACTTGTGAGGTTGAGACAGGAGGATCTCAGGTTTGAGGCCAGCCTCAGCAATTTAGTGAGGCCTTCAGCAACTTCGTGAGAACTTGTTTCAAAAAAACAAAACAAAACAAAAACCTAGGGGTGTAGCTCAGAGGTAGAACGCCTCTGGGCTCAATCCCCAGCACAACACACACACACACACACACACACGCGCGCACACACACACACACACACACACACAGCATTTATTCTGTGCTAAGCACTAGGAAGTACGTAGGCAAATAAGATGAAATCCTTATTTGAATAAAGCATATGATCTAGTGAGAGAAGGCAGGTATGAAAGCAAATATCTATCTATGAGTTATATTCAATCTACAAAATTCTGTGAGAATAAAGTAGAATGAATAACATTAAGGATTAGGCTAACTTTGCTATGACTTTTGCAGCTTTAAACCCAAAGGAATTCTGATAATGTTTACAAAGTGGTAGGTAAAATTTGGAAACAAATTGAGAGTCTCTACAGTAGTGTGTATCCTCAGCTCACAGTGAACCCCAAACCTTGCCCCTCAGCTATCCTGTTAGGCAACTCAGCAGCCATTTTGTCCACGACACTAATTGGACCAGGAGTGGCCACCTGACTTGGGCAGAGCCAATCAGATAGAATCTCTTCCTTAGAAAAAAACGGAGAGCTACTAGCAGATGCCTCAACTGGACCAGGAGCATGGCAGCTGATAACTGGGGAGCAGAAGAATATAGTAGACATTGAAGCAGAGATATTTTCTATCCTTGGGTGCTATGAGACCCATGATCCCTCTAGTCAACTTTCTTATGAAGCTAGTTCAAGTTAGGTTCTATAACTTGCTATGAAGTATCCTAACTGAGTCTCATGGTGGATACAGTTTTCCTTTTGTTACCCTGTGCCCAGTTGCATGCATCACCCTGGTTGTCTGGGAGCCCTGACTGAGGCCCCTTAACCAGGTCAGTAGTTGCTCAGCTTGCTACTACCCTGGCCACTATGCCTCAAAACTTTCCTACTGTGTCCTCATTGCTCCCGAAGCTTCTCTCTATCAGCTGCCTTTTTTTTCCATTTCTACCAGTTCTTGAGTATTTATTTGTTACCAGTTTCTTTACATGTACTCTCAGCCACAAAAGCCTTAAGAAGTACACATTATTATCCCATTTTACATGAAATTCAGGTAATACCTGGTGTCTCCCATTCCCTGGAATTTTAGCTGAAATCTGAGCAAACCTCCATCTGTGACTTGAGAAAGTGCAAAGCCTTCTCCTAGATCTTGAATCTTCAGAGCCCTTATATTTGTAATTATGGTCATCTCTGGCTCTGATTTCTTCCTTCTGCTTCATTCTGATTCTTTGTTCTTGAGATTCTTCTTATTTCCTCACTGGTAACAGTACAACTTTGGTATCCAGAAAATTTTCCTTTAACTTTCTCCACATCAAATACACTCAGAAACACCCCAAAAGATCTGTGTGTGAGGAATTCATTTTAGTGATGGTTGTGGGGATGGGTCACCTTGTGCACTGTATACAAATTCAAATTGCATATTAGATATTGCTGTTTCTAAAAGTCCTTTAGCCTTCCTTGCCTCCATGGACTGTCAGTGGCCACCCCACTCAATGCTACACCAAGCCCTTTGCCCCATGATAGGCTCTAATCTCTTCCCTCCCAGCTCATCTTTCCTACAGGGCTGGTTGGACAGGAGGATTTTTTTATGCTAGTGAAGCCCTCCTTAGAAAGTTTCTCTGCATTTAAATGGCAGTTCTCTCTGTTTCCTTTATACCACAAGGAAGCTGAGGCTCACAGAGGTTTTATGAATTAACCACAGTTCCACATACTGAGTAGGCTGCAACAATAGGATTTTAATCTGCTACCATATGACATCATCATTATTATTGTTATTATTGTTTGGTGTGGGGGAGTGAATCCAGAGACATTCTACCTCTGAGTTACATCCCGAGTCCTTTTTTTTATTTTATTTTTTACATTTTGAAACAGGGTCTTACTAAGTTGCTGAGGGTGACCTTGAGACTGCGATCCTTCTGTCTCAGCCTCCCAGGTACTGGGATTACAGGCATGCACCACTGCGCCTGGTTCTGTGGGCTTTAAAGCCCATGTATTTATTTGCTATACTTCATTGCTCCTTATATAATAAAGAAATGGATGTTAAAGAGTTAATAGTGGTCAGGGTGATCTGAATTTCAAAAAGAATCAATGCTTTAAAAAATCTTTAAAAGTAGTAAATGCACATTTTCAAATAGTCAAAGTTCAGAAAGGTATAAAAATGGAAAAATGAACCTCTTTTCTCTTCCAGCCTCCTACCCTAATGCTTAATTCTTCTTATTACAAGTTTTCTTTCATTTACTTCTTGGAAGTTATAAAACATAATGTGCTCAATATATCAGTCTTTTCCTGGCTACTGGGAGATTTTGTTTTTCAATCTAAAGGCATCTCTAATTCCATAGAATTATGTCATTGGGTGAATAGCGATGTATTTGGAGCCTTGTGGTAGGTTGGTTAAGAGTTGATGGTCCCTTGAACTCCTCCTTAATCTCTTTCATCTCCTTCCTAGAGGCCACTACTGTCATCAATTGCATTTTATATTGTGCATCTGTCAGAATTTTGCAGCCATAATCTAAATATTTGATCACATAACTTAGAGGAAAGATTTGTTTTCTTATGGTTTTAAGGCTCAGTCCATGTGAGGCTGGGGACCGTGGATCTCAGGGCATGGCAGCAGCAGGCAGAGGGAGAGCACATGGGTGTGCTCTTTACATCATGGAGGCCGGAAGCAAGAGAGAATGAGCAGGGGGAGAAGGAATCATTTCTATATTCCCCAATGCCGCACCCGCGGGAACCACATCCTCCAGCCACACCCTACCGGCCTACCAGGGAGCTATAACATATTGTGTCTCTGTATAAAAAAAATGTGTATAAAATCATGTCTATGAAGGACACGTCACATTCTTTATGGTTCAGAGCCTCATTTTAGACTTGAAATCCAGCAGGGTTTTTCCTCTGTAAGCTTCACAGCCTTATTTACACAAAGGAGATGATGAGAGCTACCACAATGGGCTTCAGCGAGGATGAAAAGAGACCATGCTGGCTCCAATATGGCTTCTGAGTCCCACAAAACCTGTTCTCTAATGGACACTTCATTTCAGGAAATCTCAGGACACAGTTTAATCAGCTCCTTAATGACCATGTGTCATGCATGGGTTGCAGTTTCTATTTCTTACACAGCCTTTATTTTTACACCCTAAATTTCACTTAGGCCAGATACCCAATGCTGCACCCCAATTCCCAAGACCGTATCCATGGCTCCTCACTTCTGGTATCAGATGTCATACTAGTTAGGTCCTTAGTTGCAAATAACAGAAGCTGATATTGGTTAAATTAATAAAAAAGCTTTTCTTTTTTTTTCTTTCTTTTTTAAAAGAGGGAGGAAAGCAAGGTTCAGATAGAAATGTCAGAGGTCCAGGTCAACTGGGCCACACTGCTTCTGCTACATGATGTGGTAGATGTTGTTAGGCTTCTGGACTCTCACCAGATTCAAAGGCCCAAGGGGAAGCCTCTGATTGGCTGCACTTAGATCTGCGGCCCATGATCCAGCTTTCAGAAGCCAGAGAGAGGAAAATTCCAGTTTTCCACACATGCTCTGGGCTATAGATGGTTCCCTATGGGGTGGTTTAGCATTGTCTTGGGTGGAACCTTATATAGGATTACTTCTATATCAGGCATTTTTATTTTAGCATGTAAAATATTGATGGAGTTGTAATTTACCTACAGTGAAATGCTCAGTGTGCTGTTCAGTAAGTTTTAATGAATGTAAACATGCAGGTAAGCTGTCCCATATCAAATCATGAGGCATTTCCATTTTTTAGTCAGCCTTGCCATTGCCGTGACCAAAATACCTGGCAAGCACAACTTAGAGGAGGAAAGGTTTATTTGGACTCATGATTTCAGAGGTTCAATCCATGGTCAGCCAACTCCAAGGCAGAAACATCATGGTGGCATGGTAGAAGGAAAGCTACTCTCTGATCATCTGGAAGCAGAGGGAGAAACAGGAAGTGGCCATGAACATATATAATCCCTGAGACCACACCCTCAGTGACCGCTTCCTCAGGCCATGCTCCAGCTTTGAACCTTGCTGTATTAGAGACCAGGCTTTCAACACATGAGCTTTTTTGGCGGGGGGCAGGGGAGGGTGGCATTCCAAACCCGAACCATATAGTCACCATGCCGTGTCCCTTCTCAGCTAGCATCCACACGCAGAAGCAACCACAGACACAATTTCTATTACCATGTTCTAGAATTTCATAGAGGTGAAGCATTTCTTATACACTTATGTTGTTGTTTGGACCAGTTTTTAAGGCTCTTCTGGACTCAGGGCTTCCTCACATGATGTAGTGTGAATTCAGCTGTACCCATAGGGGAGGCCAGTGCTCTGATGGTGACTATGAGCCAGGGCAGGTGAAGTGCTCTGCAATGGTTTGGATATAAAATGTCTCCCTAGCTCTCATGGAAACAGAGTTCCAATGTTGAAAGTGGGGCTTGGTTGCTAAGGAGGGGTCCCTGGTGGTGTGGCCTCGGAGATTTTATAAGGTCCTCTCCTCCCCCTCGCGCTCTCTCTTGTTTCCCGCCTCTGCGATGTGAGGAGCAGAGCCGTGTGTGCTTTCCCTCTCTCTGCTTCTCACTGCCATGCCTTGAGATCCACAGGTCTTGGCCTCACATGGACTGAACTCAGAATCTCCAAGCGACTGTGAGCAAATAAATTTTCTACCTCTAAGTTGCGTGGTCAGGTCTTTTGGATTATAACAATGAGAATGCTGACCAGACATGCTCTCATTTTGTTTCCCACATATTGCTTTTCTCAAGTCCCCCTTTCCCTGGTGGGCAGCACTTGATTACCTCTCAGCTTTACTCAGGAGGCCACATCTTTGGCCTGGAGCCCCCTTTTCCATCAGTATAAACCTTAACTCTGACTTGCTTTTAGTTTGTATTCCCTTCTTATTTCTGGCATACATAGAGATCATAGTTTTTTGCTTTCAAGCTCAACTATATATTTAAAAATGATGTTTGTTCTTCTAGTAAAGCTTGTCTCTATGTTTGGCGCACCGGTTGGCCATCTTATCCAGAGGTCTCAGGTTTGCTGCTCTTGGTGCTGAGGCATTCATTGTGTTAGTAAGCTTTTTGTCACTGTGACTAAAACACCTGAAAAGAACATTTGGCTCATGGTGTCAGAGAATTCAGTCCATGGTCAGCTGCTTCTATGCTCTGGGCCTGAGGTGAGGCAGATATCATGTTATGGTGGAAGGGCGTGGTGGAGGAAAGCTGCTCAGCTCATGTTATTAGGAAGAGGGGTGAGGGGAGAAGGAGCCAAAGAGAAGATAAACCCTTCCTGGACATGCCCCAAGCCACCTTCTTTCTCCAACTAGGTCTCACCTCACCATAGTCCATTCAGCCATCAATAGACTAATACAATTATGAGTTAGTTCAGTGCCCCATGATTCTCTTCCCCAAAGCCCCACCACTGAACTTTGCTGCATTGCCTCTAACACATGAGCTTTTGGGGGACATTTCAGAGCCAAACCACAATCTTCATTGAGGGAAACTGTGCTCTGATGACTTGGCCCATTTGTTCTGATAATCTGTACAGTTTCCAATAAATAATCCCAAAGTGGAGTTTTATTTTCACTAATTTTCTTAAAGTATCAAGATAGCAGGGGACCCATATTAGTGTGGAGGACTAAATCGTGTTCATGCTGGGGTTCAGACATTTTTGTGCATGTCAAACTCGATGCTAGCAGGATGAAGTTGTCAGTGATCTGTCTGCATGAATGTCCATCTCAAGGCAAGAGAGCAGACAAGTTCAAGGTTGGGTGAAGGACAAAAGGCGAGTATCACAGAGCTGGGCAGCACTAAGGTGAACAGTGTTTGTATTGTCTTCCCTGGGTCTAAGCAAAACCAGAGAGTTAGACCTGGAAAAGCTGCTTAGGAGAAATTACTGTAGGGCTAGCTTAGGTTCACAAGGAGACATGATTTTGGGGTAGATGTGAAAGAATGTTCTATATAAGTGTGGAAGAAAGCATCTTTTTGCTTCAGTGACAAACACAGCAGGGCTTAACCACATTGCAGGCTCCAGTGCAGCAGCCGCTGCATCTTCCTGTCAGCCTTCTCAGCAGGGGACAGCATGGCCACTGGCTTCTCTCTGAAGCATTAGAGGACAGAAAGAAAACGTGTGACTGGTATCATGATCTGAGACCATGTGTGGCCTGTGCTGCGGGTGAAAGAATAGGCAGCGGGAGAGTGAGATGAAAGATTGTGAATGCTCCAGAAATTGTTAGAATTTGTCTACACAAAAGAGCAAAGCTGTTTAATTTCCTTGTTCAGTCACCTCCAATTGAGCTTTACAGATTATTTCTTATTTTCCCTCTCGAATTTACTTTCCAAATAGCTAGAGCTATGTATTATCATCATTCCTTCCCATTCAAGAGTAAGGTTTACCTACTATTTCAATCTGGCATGCCTCTCAATAAACACTCTTCAAAAATTAACATATCATAGAGATACATTGCTCATGATATATTGGTAGGTACTACGATGTGGGCAGAAACATTCATGAGGTGAATGGAAGTTGTATTGAAGCAAATTCAGTGTTTACAAAAAGTGGAAAAGTACTTTTCAGTGGAAGAGATGGATGTTTAATACTGAGTGTTTCCAATGATGTCATACCTTATGTATGAGCTTTTCCAATGGATATTTTAAACATGGGGCAAGATGTATTGGAAAATCCATGTAATGAGGATTCTGCCTGCTTATAAAATTTCAAGAGGAAAAGTTTACTTGCAAGATAGGATGGAAACATGTAATAGATGTAGAATATGGATGATGATGATGATTATGGACTAAGTGCGCGACCATTCACCTCTGACAGTGGTCTTGACAGTCAGGCTGGAACAGATCATGACCGTCTGTCTCCATGTCTACTTCAGTAGCCTGGGGGCTTGGTCTCTGTGATGGTTAATTTTGTGTCAACCTGACTGACTATAGTGTGCCCAGATTAAACATTATATCTGGGAATACTTGTGAGGGTGTTTACAGGTGAGATTAGCATTTGTTTTAGTACACTATGTAGAGTGATTGCCCTCCTCAAAATGGGTTGGCTTCATGAAATATTTTGAAGGTCTGATTAGAATAAAAATGTGGAGGAAGGAGGAATTCACCCCCTTTTCTTCCTGTCTGCTGTTTGAGCTGGGGCATTTTATTTTATCTTGTTTGGCCCCTGGACTGGGATTTATATCACTGACTCTTCTGGTTCTCAGGCCTTCAGACTTTAAATGACTATTGGCTTCCTAGGTCTCCAGTTTGCAGAGAGCAGATTGTGCTATCTTCTCAGTCTTCATGATCCCTTGAGCAAATTCCTCATAATCTCTCTATCTCTATCTCTATCTCTATCTCTATCTCTATCATCTCTATCTCTATCTATCTCTGTTTCCAATTTCAGGCCATGTTAAGAACAGTTGGCATCATGTCTGATAGCACAGCAATGGCAAGCAGACAGAGTGTTTAGTCTTATGCAGTGTCTGGAATGACTAGAGGGATGATTAGGAACTGGCTGCTCAGGTGGCACAGCAGAGGTCTTCTTTTAAGGCAGGTCTACTGGTGATAAATTCTCTTAATTTTCCTTCAAATTTTCTTCAATGAAATAAAGAGAATGTCTTCATTTCCTCTCCACTCCTAAAGGATGTTTTGTCAGATGTACGATTCTATATTGACAGCTCTTTTCTTTCAGCACTTGAAAAATGATGTCGCATTTCCTACGGCATTCATGGTTTTTAAAGAGAAATCTGCTGCCATTCAAGTTATATTTTCCTATAGTCAAGGCGATGTTTCTCACATTCGACTTTTTAATTTCAGAAGTTTGCTTTTAATGTTTTTGATGTGGATTTCTTTGAGCCTATCTTGTTGGGGGTTCAGTCAGCTTCTTGAATCTGCAGGTTTTTTTAAACCAATTTTTGGATGTTTTCAGCCATTATTTGAGTAATTTTTTTTGTCCCCTACTCTTTCTCCCTAACTTCCCTGACTCTAATAATACAATGCAAAATCTTTTCATATTGCTTCACAGGTCCCTGAAGTACTATTTATATATTTTCAGTCTATTTTTTTCGCTCTGTTATTCCGATTGGGTGATATCTATGGGTCTATCTTCTAGTTCACTGGTTATTTCCTCTGTTCCCTCCATTCTGCTCCTGAACTCATCACTGGCTTTTACAAAATCTTAGTGTATTTTTCAGTTCTAAAATTTCAATTTTGCTCTTGTTTACATTTTCTGTTTTTCTGAGACTTTCTATTTCTATGTTGAAACTTCCTATTTTTTTCATTTGTTTCAAGTGTGCTCATAATTGCTCACCGAAGCATATTTATAGTGAATGCCTGACAATCTTTGTCAGAGAATTCTATCATCTCTGCCATGTTAATGTTGCATCTTTTGGTTGTTTATTTTCATTCAATTTGAGATCTGCCTGGTTCTTTGTTTGGCATGATTTTCCATTGACACTTGGACATTTTGAATATTGTTATTAACTTTGGCTCTTATTCAAAATTTCTGTTTTAGCTTGATTTTTTTTTTTGGACACCAATCTGGCAGGAGAAGGGAACATTGTTTCATATTGTCAGGAGGGGTAGAAGTTTGGATTTCCACTTTGACATTATTGATACCCCAGGTTGGTGGGGGAACTCCTCACGACTGCCAGGTTAAGGTTAGAGTTCTGACTCTCTACAAGGTCTCCACTTGTTCTTGCATGGCTGGGGGAGAGGGCAGGAAAGCCTTGTGACTGCTCCCCAGAAGGCATCCACTGATACTATGGTGTGGCGATGGCCTCACTAACACTAGGGGGCGATGAAAGCTTTGAGTCTTCTGACATCACCCCAATGGGGAGGAGAAGAGTTGCCTCATTACTTTTTTTTTTTTTTTGCAGTACTGGGGATTGAACCCAGGGGCGTTCTCCCTCCACGCTGCACCCCCAGCCCTATTTTTTATACTTTATTTTGAAACCGGGTCTCACGAAGTTGCGGAGGGCCTCACTAAGTAGAGAGAGAGAGAGAGAGAGAGAGAGAGAGAGAGAGCTGAGGCTGGCCGCGAACCCGGATCCTCTGGTCTCCGCCTCCCAAAGTACTGGGATTACAAGCATTGTAGGGAGCCCGGGCTTCCCCAGCAGTCTCCACTGACACCATGGGCATAAAGAGACTCCTTATCAACTGGTGGGGATAAAATCTTGATTCCTCCCTGTTACAGTACTCTGCTAAAAGCAAGGGGTTCAAGGGACCTAACCGCAGCTTCTCGATGTTGGGAGTCTAGGTTTCCCACTTTGCAGGCATGGGTGCGGTTGGGCAATCATTTTCTCTGGAGTAGTAATTGTCTATAAGTTTTCTGTCTTGCGAGCCTGCCCCTTTCCTGGTCTTCAGGCTAGGGGAAGCAGTCTTTTGTGGACACTTTTTTTTTTTTTTTTTGCCTGTGATCATTGTCATTACTGAGTTGCTGGCTTCTTTACCTCCAAGTCTGGGATCAGTGAAGTAAAAAGAAACTCAGAGAGCTGCCTCTTTGTTGTTCCTTGGGTCTCATATTCCTTAGTCACCGTGTCTCCTTTTCATCCCCTTTCAGAATCTTTACATGTTTGTTTCATGTATAAGTGATGCCTGGAGGTTTTAGTTGTTCTTACCAGGTAAAATAGGGAAAAAGCATGTCTATTTCATCTTTTTGGAAGAGGAAGTCTAGCAAAGATATGTTTTAAAATTAAAAGTCTCTATTATCAGGGATTTATATTCCTATGTATCCATTCACCCTTCACCTTTTAAAAAGAATCACTTTAAATACATCCATGGGTTCCTTAATTCTTCCTTGGGCCAAGGTTATATCTACATCACTGCTTCCTGAACTATATTTTTAAATTATAATAAAGGCAATCTGTTCTTGGCATGAGAAACATGCTAGTTTTAGTACTAAAGAAAAATGAATATTAACTGTTCCCTTTTGCTCCTCTTCTAAGGTGAGAGAGCCTCTGTTATTCAGACACATCCAATACTGGTTTGAAATTGTTTAACGGAAATAATAGGCTACGAAAAAAATGCTGGAGAAACCTGAAAGTTTAACTAGATTTATAATGGAAGTTGAACTGAATAGAGCTACCAGCAGAAGACAACAGAATAGTTAGGCAAAATGCAATGAGTGATTTTAACAGGGCTGGGGCTTAGGGAATATTTGAGAGGATTTATAGAAGTGAGAGAAAGAACTATGAGGGTACAAGCTGTGAATGAGCAGAATCCGGAGTTTTAAAGCAATTTGCATACAATAAATGGAACACCCTTTGATTTCAATAAAGCTGTAATTAATTTTGATTATCTGTCCACATCAAGACTATTCTTTCCTTGAGTACAAAAGCATACTAAGAATGGGCCATGAAGCAGCTGAGCTATATATATATATATATATATATATATATATATATATATATATATATGTGAAAACTGATATTTGATATATTTTGTATAAATGGTTCAGTGGGAAATGATGGATCAGGATCTAGGAAGGTTTAGACTGATAGTAACAAAGTTATATCTTTTTGTTGGAATTTAAGAAAATGAAAGTATAGCTATAAAATCCAAGCATCATTGAGTATATCTAGAATGTACATCTAGCTTTTATTCAATGGTACTAACCTTTGATTTATTTGCTCCAACTGGTACACTACTATTATATATTCTTTTTTTTTTGTACTGGAGATTGAATCCAGGGGCATTATACCTTTGAGCTATACCCCCAGCCCTGTTTTAATTTTTTTATTTTGAAACAGGGTTTTGCTAAGTTGCTGAGGGTCTTGCTAAATTGCTGAGGCTGACCTTGAACTTGCAATCTTCCTGTCTCAGCCTCCTAAGTACTGGGATTATAGGTGTGCAACGCCATGCCCTACTCTTTCATATCTCTTTTAACTATCACCTTATCATCCATTATTTAAAGAAACTAAACATAAATATAACTATGAAATGCAAGCTGAGTTGCAAGTATTATAGCTCTTCCTTCTATTCTCCATGGTAAGTTTTAATTACATTATGAGCAATAGCAATTTGTAATCTGCAGGTTAATTGGCTGTATTATATTTAAATGGCACCTGGGAAACTTTTGCTGCAGGAGGAACATCTGTACTATGAAGGAAAAATGTTCCATGGTCAAGTGCTTGGCACTGCTGTGTACTCTCTGCTCCCTGGCCTACTACAAGCTCTGGAATGTTCTTCCATAAAAAAAAAACCAATATAACTTGGTATTTCCAAGACTTTGTGTTCACAAAACACTGTCATCATAGAGCCCTACGCACCTCTCCTGAACACTGATGTTCTCCAGTGCAAAGGACGGGAAGCACTTGTCTACACTGTGCCTGAGAGATGACCTTCTTGAGTGAAATAAAAGCAAGACTCTCTCCTTTCTACAAAAGACCCACCGCAGTTCTTCAAGGCAATAGAGGTTTAAGTGCTCACAGAATTCCCCTGTCTTTACACCCTAAGTACCCAGCAAGCTAGTTATTACTTGTGTTTTTCCTGTCCTCTGCTTGCAGGTGGAATTCCTCAAGTTTTGCAACATGACGGGGCTGCAGAGCTGGAGAGCATCCTCCCTCGATTAGACCACTTTATCACTTCCCTTACAAGAGCAATTGTGGACTTAAGGTGACACCTAGTATCACTGAAGGGCAGGTTTATAGAAATAGTGAAGGTAAGCAAACAGGTTTCTAGACAAAGTTGGCCTTTTTAGCCAGGACTCGCATCCATTACCATCTTTGGCAGGGGCATATAGACCTGGACCTGCCCGTTCTGAGAACAATTGGCTACAATCACAATCAGTTAACCCTCTGCTGCTCAAGAGAAGGAAAAATAATTACATACTAGTGGCAAATGATTAATGTAGAGGATGTTTCAAGAGTCTCACAGTATGGCGGCCTCACAGTGTGGACATTCAGACGTTCTCAGGGGATTCTCTTTTGTCTCAGTTTTTATTAGAGAAAAATTTGTTTTTACTTCGTGTAAGAGTTATAGTGATCAATACTGTATAGATTTTATTTGATGAGTCCAATTACATCCTCCTAATCATAACAATGACTTTATTTCTTAGTTTAATTTAGTTACCTATCCTAGGTAAACGATTTCCCACATAAACATCCTTTGCCCTAGGAAACAAACTAACCCTACTTTTCTTTTCTTTTCTTTCCTTTTCCTTTCTTTCCTCCTCTTCCTTCTCTCTTTTCCTTTCTTTTTCCTCCTCCTCCTCCTCTCCTCCTCCTCCTCCTCCTCTTCCTCCCTCTCTTCTCTTCTCTTCTCTTCTCTTCTCTTCTCTTCTCTTCTCTTCTCTCCTCTCCTCTCCTCTCCTCTCCTCTCCTCTCCTCTCCTCTCCTTTCCCCTCCCCTCCCCTCCCCTCCCCTCTCCTCTCCTCTCCTCTTCTCTTCTCTTCTCTTCTTTTACTTTTCCTTCGTTTTGTACTAGGGATCAAACCCAGCATCTACTTCCAAGCTAAACCCCCAGCTCTATTTTATTTTTATTTTGAAAGAGGGTTTCACAAAGTTGCTGAGGATCTTGCTAACTTGCAAAGGCTCAGCTTGAACCTGTGATCCTCCTGTCTCAATCTCCCAAGTACTGAGATTACAGGCCAATGTGCCCAGTTCAGATGTCTCTGGTTTTGAAGTTGGCAAAAAGGGACAATGATCCAAGGAATGTGGGCAGCCTCTGGGATCTAGAATAGGTAAGGAGGTAGACCCTTCCCTAGAGCTCCAAGAAGCAGTACAGCCCTGTCGACACCATGATTTTAGCTCATTGAGACTCACTGCAGATATCTGACCTCCAGCACTGTAAGATAATAAATTTGTGTTGTTGAAAATCACTAAATTTGTGGTAATTTGTTAGCAGCAATATGAACTCAGTAAATACTCTCTGATTGAAGAACCCATTAAAAGACAGAAAGTAAAAATACCCTCAATGCCAGTGCTAGAAAATGTTCAAAATATATGTAATATAAATCCCTGTTTTCACACTTATAAAGAAATTCTATATTTCTTCTTATTCCCTAGTTAGTAGAGATGGAAGTCAGCTGGTGATTTTCTTCTGGCTATGTGCATAGTTGAAACGAACTAGTACATTCTCAACTGTTTTTAAGTTGGATTTTTGTGTGTGTATATGGCAAAAATATGCATAGCAAAATTTATCCACTTAATCATATTTATTTATTTATTTATTTATTTAGTAATGCTGGGGTTCAAACCCAGGGCCTTGTGCATGCTAGGTAAGCACTGTACCACTGAGCTACACCCCCGCGCTAAATTGTTTCTGAATGTGCTTCACATTGCTGTGCAACCATCACCATCTGTCTCCAGAACTTTTTCATTATCTCAAACTGTGACTCCATACTTATTAATGAATAGCCCCCTGCTGTGGTTGGATGTGATTTGAAGGTGTCCTCCAAGACTGGATGCGTTAAAAATCCCCATTTCAATGTGTGAAGAGGGATATGTACTGAGAAGTGGAATTCCTGGGTCATATGGCAATTCTATACTCAATTTTTTTGAGGACCCTCTGTAGCAGCAACATTTTACATCCATGCCGCAAATCCTAAGTGTTTCCATTTCTCCACATCTTAGTTAACACTGTTTGTTTCTGTTTTGTTTTACTTTTTTATAATAGCTATCCTAATTGATGTGAAGCTGTGTTTCAGCATAGTTTTGATTTGCTTTTCCCTGATGATTGGTGATGCTCAGTATCTTTTCATATCTTTATTAGTCACCCATGTATCTTTGGGAAAATATCTATTCAAGTTCTTTGTCATTTTCTTTTCTTTTTTTTTGGCGGTACCAAGGATTGAACCCAGGGGCATTCTACCTCTGGGCTACACTTCCAGCCCTATTTTTTATTCTTTGTTTTGAAACACGCTCTCACTAAGTTGTGGAGGGCCTCACTAAATAGCTGAGGCTGGCCGCGAACCCGGATCCTCTGGTCTCAGCCTCCCAAGTAGTGGGATTACAAGCGTGTGCCACCACGCCCGGCTCTTTGTCATTTTCAAATTGGGTTGTTTGAATTTTTTGTTGTTGAATTCTGGGAGTTCTTTATATGTTCTGGCTATTAGCCCTCAGGTACATCAGTTGCAAATATTTTTCTCCCATTGTATGGATTGCCTTTTCACTCTGTTGGTGGTGTCCTTTAGTACAAAAATTTATTAAATTTTTATAAAGTCCAAATTAACTATTTTTTCTTCTGTTGCCTGTGTTTTTGGTGTCATATCTTTGGTTTTCTTCTCCAGATTAGAATTAGGTGGATTCATTAATGTTTCAGAGATTATGTATTCAACACTTTGATTTTTTATATACCTACATTTTGAATCATTGATCAGGTATTTATAAATTTATTTATATGTGGATCTTGGATATTTTTAATTTTAGAAACAATTGTTATCCTGTTTGGTGTGTGAGAGAACTCTGACTTAGGAAGATCATTCCATTGTCTAAGAAAAAATAGTTATAACTATAACTGAAAGGAATACATATTTTTCTTTGCTAGGAGCAAGACAAATCAAGTTAAATATGCCTTACAGTGGAAAGCAGATGTTTTCCTCTAGGAGGCAAAAACCATTTTGTGAAAAAAATGTAATGTATGGATATAATGAGTATTTATTCTGTTAGCTATGAAGTGTAATATACTTGACTGGATTAAGGCTTACATCTGTTCTTTTAATTTATCCATGTGGTTTAGGTAAAAATGTTTACTATAGGAGTTATGTTACATTTCAAGAAAATAACACTATGAGCCATTTTCACTGACAGGCAGGGATCCCTTTTTGACAATTTGTCACAATTATATTGAAAATATTTTCAGAAAAGTTATCATAAGGTTTGTATGAAAAAAGGGACATTTGTGTAATCTCTCTCTGTCTCTCTCTTCGGTGCTAAGAATTGAACCCAGGGCATTCTACCTTTGAACTACACCCTCAGCCCTTTTTTTATTTTTTACT
The DNA here is from genome assembly GCA_004027185.1 of Glis glis. Lineage (NCBI taxonomy): Eukaryota > Metazoa > Chordata > Mammalia > Rodentia > Gliridae > Glis > Glis glis. The sequence goes on from PVJS01001232.1 coordinate 18,891, forward strand.
TTGAAACAGGGATTCACTAAATTGTTGAGGCTGGCCTCCAATCTGCAATCCTCTTGCCTCAGCCTCTCAAATACTGGGATTACAAATGTGTACCACTGTTACTAGCTCCATTTGAGTAATCTTAAGTAGGAAGATATTCTGATTGGTTTAAACATCATTCTGGATTTGGAGGGAAACACACCAAGTGTTGTGTGCATGTATATTCCTATCACTCTACATGAAATATAATTACAATTCACCAACAAAAGTATAAAAATAAAAATTATTGTGGTACCACACTCTGCTCACCTGTGGAAACAAGGAGTGGGACCTCCTGATGAGCACTCTGTGGTCCAGTGTTAATGACTCTGAGAAAGAATCTACTGTGATCATGGAAACCATCCAACCTCTGAAGCTTATTGGTAATGTCTAACATGTGAATCTTGCCTAAAATAAGGCTCCCAATTAAAATAAGCACCACAAGTTGGATTAAGCAGACACCCCAACATCTTTTGATGAAGGTCAACCTTACACATGTAGAGATGACTAGATCCTGTATGTAAATGAACACAAGATGTATAAACTTCCTGTCTTTGTGTGATAGTTGGTCTGGTTTGTCAACTTGACCCTCTTAAGATCATGTGACTTTGGTTGTGTAACAGCAGATTGAACCGGAAGTCCTGCCCTAAATGTGGGTAGCAGGGTTCTGATAGGTGCAGGACTTAGATAAAAAGAAGGAGAAAGCCGAGTAGAGCTGAGCTGCGACTCTTCCTGAGGAAAACGCATCTGCTCTCGTTTGAGATCGTTGGTCTCCAACTTCGCCGTTTCCTTGGAGAACTTCTTGATCTTCTGCTCTTGTCTGAGATCGTCGGCCTCCAGCTCTTCGAACTGAAACTTCATCATCGTTTCTCCGAAGAGCTTCCTTATCTTCACATCTTGGACTGGACTAAATTGGTGTTTGCTTCAATCCTGGGGCTCCGGCTCTTAGACCGCCCGGCCAGCTGCTGATTCCTCTGACTTTTCATGTGCGGTCGAAATTCAGGACTACATTGTGAGCTAATCTAATAAATCCTTTTTTTCCCCCTCCCTTCCTTTCTTCATTCTGTGAATTCTGTTGATCTGACCAATACACTTTGCTACTCCAGGATGCTATAGTAAACTATCACAGATAATGTGGCAAAAACCACACATGTATTTCTCACAGTTCTGGAGACTGGAGGCCTGAGATAGAGGGGTCAGCATGGTTGAGCTCTGGTGAGGGTCTTCTTCTGGGCTTTGACTGCCATCCTTTTGTGTATCCTTAGGTGGTGGGAAGAGGGTGAGAGAGCTCTCTGTCATCTCTTTTATAAGGATATTCATCCCTTTTATGAGGGCTACATCCTCATGGCTAATTACATCCCCAAACCCTTGCCTTCTAATGCTATCACTTTGAAGGTTAGGACTTCAATAGGTGACTTTTGGGAGTACACATAATATTTAGTCCATTCCATCTCCAAAATATTTTCTTTTCTCCTATTATCATTATTCGTACCTAATTCTCTCTCATTTCTTCCTTTTTTCTTATTTCTCACCTCTCTAATTCATTTATTACCCATTGTCTTGTTGAGGTATTTGTGATTAGGGAATCTAGATTTAAAAGTAGGATGTTCTCAGAGACCAGAGCAAGGCCACAAGTCAGAGCTGGGCAAAATTGAATAAAAATATTATATACTAAAACATGAAAGATGAATTCTAGGGTCCTTGTACTGCTCAGGATAAGAGTAAAAATATTAACTTTGACAATTCAAATATTTCTGTTAAAAGTGTTCTGTTAAAAGTGTAAGGATAACCACTGGATTCAGGGAAACATAACTTCCAAACAGTGAAGAGAGAAAGAGAGAGGGGGAGAGAGAGAGAGAGAGAGAGAGAGAGAGAGAGAGAGAGAAATATGATCAACCCAACAGAAGGCAATGAAGAAGAAAAAGAAAGCATCTCCTATCCAATGAAAGAATATTAAATAAAACATGTAAGGAAAAATAGTGAAAATAGACAGAAATATTTTAGTAAATTGAATAAACAATACACAGAGTCCTGTTTTCATTTCAGAGTAGCAGTCAGGGCTGTGTGTAAGAACCAGCCAGACTAAGAAAAACCAGTAAAACACAGTGAGTAGGCTGTATATGAGTTAAGAAGTACAGAGTCCAGGCACATGGGCAGTAGCCAGAAGACATATAGAGACTGAGGGAACAAAGATTTCTAGCAGAAATTCAATTCTGCAGTACTTTTAACTAGCTTGCCCTTTTCAACACAAGGCTGCCCTGAAACCTGTGTTTCAGATTCTCATTATTTCTTGATCATTTGGAAACCTTTTAAGTGATTCCCACCCTTTTTATCTCTTTTTTTTTCTTAATTCATCACATTCTGGAATGAGCTTGATTTTTCCAAAGTAAATAGCCAATTAAGGTGCCCCATTAGTCTAGAATCTTCACTAGATCCTCATGGCTTTTCAGACAAAATATATATATTCTTTAGCCTTGGTTTCAAGAACTTTTATTCTAAAACCACACTATTTTTATAGTTTCTTCTTTCTTTTTTTTGCGGTACTGGGGATTAAACCCAGGGGCATTCTACCTCTGAGCTACACCCCCAGCCCTATTTTTTATTTAGGGTCTCACTAAGTTGTCGAGGGCCTCACTAACTAGCTAAGGCTGGCTGTGAACCCAGATCCTCCCGTCTCAGCCTCCCAAGTACTGGGATTACAAGCGTGCACCACCATGCCCGGCTATAGTCCCCTATTTCTTTAAGATTATTTTAAGTGATATGCAAATGATCACTTTCTGTTTCCTGTGCATTCCTTATTCTGAGTAATTTCCATTACTTTTTCCCTCTATTTAGTGAGAACCTACTGATCCTTTAAATCTCTTTTCAACCATCATCTCTATTGAAGAAAGTTTCTCTTCTTTGAACTTTCTCAGTTCTTTGTAAATCAGTTATATGGAGTTTCTATATGGTCTATATCCCCCAATTAAATAAGGGATGTTGTATATATGATGAACTAAAAGCAGAGCTCCTAGGACCTATATGGGCCTTTTAAGAGCTTGCAGAAAATAAATAATAATTTCTGAAACATTTCCAGATCCTTCCATTTCAAGTCTGGAGAAGGATAAATAAAGACTCTATTCATACCTAAAAGATTATACAAATCTGCAGAATATCAAAGAGAAAAATGTTATATGCAACTATAAAGAAAAAGGAAAGATTTTACCTGCAAAAGAGTAATTAAATCACAAAAGTAACTTAGATTCCAAAAGACAAGGAAATAATGTCCTCAACTATAGAAGAAAATAACTGACAAGTTAAGGTTACATAACAGGCTAAATTATTATTAGAGTGAGGGCAAAATTGAGATATTTTCAGACAGAGATGCTAAGAGTTTACTGCCAACAAAGACCTTTCACCAAATTTTCTGAAGGAAATATTAAAAGATATATATCAGGAAAAAGAAATTAAGTCTACAAAGTATCAACTGTAAATAAATCAATGATAAGCAAAGAAATTTCTTTATATGCAGGTAATGTGACAAAACATTGAGTAAAAGTAATAATGATGAGTAATTTGGAGGGTTTTAAAAGCAAAATTTAATGAAAATATTAGACATTAAAACATATGAAAGATGGTTTCTAGACTCCTTGTATTGCTGAGGACAAAACTAAAAATATTGACTTCTCAAATAGCTGTGTTAAAAGTTTAAGGCTAGCCAGGCGTGGTGGCACACGCCTGTAATCCCAGTACTTGGGAGGCTGAGACAGGAGGATCGCAGGTTCATGGTCAGCCTCAGGAACTTAGTGAGGACCTCTGCAACTTAGGGAGACCCTGTTTCAAAATAAACAATAAAACAGGGCTGGGTATATAGCTCAGAGGTAGAATGCCCCTGGGTTCCCTCCCCAGTACCACACATACACAAAAAGTCAAAACATTTAATTTTAATGAGTTAATTTAATGCACCAATAAAAGTATATAAAAAAGAAAAATTATAAAAGGCAAACACTAACTCAAAGAAAGCTGATAAAGCCAAGTTAATGTCAGTCAAAGTAGCAAAGCAGTTATTGCAAAGAAACATTAATAGGGATAGCCCGGTGTGGTGGTGCATTCCTGTAATCCCAGTACTTGGAAGGCTGAGGCAGGAGGATTCCAAGTTCAAGTCCAGCTCTCTAAGCTCATGGTATCTTAGGGAGACCCTGTTTCAAAATGAAAAAATAAAAAATGGCTGGAATGTAGCTCAATAGGAGAGCACCCCTGGGTCTACCCCCTACCCCCCCAAAAAAAGGACCATAGCTAACTCTGACAATATGGTCTTAAATAACAAATTGCAAAGAGAATACCTCTGCAGAGAATTATTGTTATTGTTAAAATGCAGTCATTAAGCCAGCCAGGTGTGGTGGTGCACGCTTGTAATCCTAGTACTTGGGAGGCAGAGACCAGAGGATCCGGGTTCTCGGCCAGCCTCAGCTACTTAGTGAGGCACTCTGCAACTTCGTGAGACCGGGTTTCAAAATAAAGTATAAAAAATAGGGCTGGGGGTGTAGCTCGGAGGTAGAACACCTCTGGGTTCCATCCCCGGTACCACACACACAAAAAAAATGCAGTCATTAGAAGCCTAATGAACTCATCTAACACCCACATACATTTTTAAAGCTCACTATTTATCATATAAATCTAACAAATTTTGATATCTTTGTCTAGTATTGTTTACAAGCTAAGATTATCTAAATCATACCTTGTTTTCCTTTGGTCCTTCTTGAAAAAGATCAATTAGACATTTGTCAGTCTTATTACTGTGACAGAGGCACAGAGAGTATTAGAGTCTCTCAGTTCCGAGGGAAGCCACAGGGCTCCAGAACAGGTCAACTCAGGCTTTGACACACCTCACTATGTGCTTCTCAGAGTAAGAAAAGAGATGCGGTGCATTTCTTGGGAACTTGGACTGAGTTTCTAAGTTATCATGATGAGATCTGAGCCCCTTATTAATGTTCTTAACGAGTTGCTTTCCTGTATGTATATTGTTAGAGATGGATGTGCTGCAGGTTCTCGATGCATCAAAGATATTTCTGAGGACCTGTCCAGAGGTGAGGGACCCCGGGTGCTGCTACCGTGGGACCAAATAACATGCTGGAGCGCTTCGGGAGGTGCTCTTTGGAGAGTTGTCCTGGTGCTTGACTGAGGGATGAGCAGGAGTCAGCGATGCCCCTGCTCTGTCCAGGGAGATTCCAGAGGAAAATGGGAAATGCCCAATTGATGGGATTTAGATTTTGCTGAATTTTTCTGTTCTTTGGTGTTTTCCCCTTCTCTAATCTTTTTTTTTTTCTAGTTATGCCTTTATCTAAAATAGCTTTAAAAAACTGCAAAAGGAATGAAATAGTATCTAGAAAGCTTTTAGGCTCTAAACTAATTAATTCTCCCTTTTTGTTTAAAGATTTTAGATAATCATGAATCATAAATTTGGGTGCTGATTACAAGAATGAAAATAATAATGGTGTGATAAGGCATAGTTAGTTGGTAGCTGAAGTAATTTACAGTTAGAGTCCGTGGCTGAAGCGACTCCATGATTGTTACTAAGGGCAACCCCGCTTTGCTATAGAACAGGGAAGTTCTTTCTAAAAATCAAACCGGGATATGGGCACATAATTAATGATCTGTTGGGACTAACAAAATGTACTGTAGAAATGAATTGTGTTATTGTAAATGCTAACGGCCTATTCTTACTTCTGGACTTTTGATATGCTCGGCTTGCTTGGCGTACCTGAATACTATGGGAACAGTAGGGGCTTTCCACTCCCTGCTATGGGAACCTGTCATGGAAACTTCAGTTGGCATTCTAAGCTTGTATTAAATCTCACCCTATATAAGAGGACACTGGAGGGCAGTCGGCACCACACTTGGTCAAGATACCAGGGTGGTCCCGGCTGCCGGTTTCTTTAATAAAGACTTCTCAATTGGCAACTCTTGAGGTCTGGCCAGCCTTGCCTGGGAGGTCTTCACCCTATAGCATTCCCTATAGCAATGGAATAGGACAAAATAATACACCAGCTGGTTTGTTATTATTGCCTATAAAATACTATTGAAATACTACATGTTAAAATTAAATTTTTAAGGCCGGGTGTGGTGGCGCACGCTTGTAATCCCAGTACTTTGGGAGGCGGAGACTGGAGGATCTGGGTTGGCGGCCAGCCTCAGCTCTCTCGCTCTCTCTCTCCCTGTCTCTCTCTCTCTCTCTCTCTCCTTGGCGAGGCCCTCCGCAACTTCGTGAGACCTGGTTTCAAAATAAAGTATAAAAAATAGGGCCGGGGGCGTAGCACGGAGGTAGAACGCCCCTGCGTTCAATCCCTGGTACTGCAAAAAAAAAAAAAAATTAGAATTTTAAGGCTTCCCCTCCATGCCCCTCCCCTCACTTCCCTCCCCTTCCCCCATGGTGCCAGGGATCAAACCCAAGACCTTGAGCATGTCAGACAAGCACTCTACAACTGAGCTACATCTCCAGCCCAATTTTTAAGGTTTTAAAAAATGAATAATTTACGAATTCATAATTTAGATGTAGGAGTGAGGGGGATTTATTTTTATAAGTTTTATCCTGATCAGGACTATTTTTAAAAAATATTTCTTAACTGGAATTTTAAAACATGTTTAAAGTATATATGTTGAGGATAGTTAGAAAGTAAAGCATTATACTAAACAGTAGATTCTTGGGTGTGTATTTTATTTTATTTTTGACTTATTGGTGTAAACAGGAAGAAGAATGTATTGGGCTCTGAAGACTGGATAGTGAAGGACACCAAATGCAGTTACTAGAGATGCTATGCTTGCAAGTCTGCAGTAAGCAGCCTGGGCCAGAATGCATTTTTATCTGAAGCTTTAATAAACTTATTTTGGGGAGGTTCTTTTCCTTATTCTATATCCCATTCCTAAGATAAGATACTTGGAATAAAATAGCTCTTGCTTTTTCAATACAAAAAAACTAATAGGAATAAGGAGGGTTACTATATAATGAAAAAAGGGATGATTTATCATAAGAGAAAATAATCTTGATCTTTTAAACTCTTAAAACATATTTCAAAATTATGTATGTCAAAAAATCAAGAGAAATACAAGAAGAAAATAATTCCACAATAATGATAGAAGCTTTAAGCAAACCTCTTATTGATAAATCATCTATTGAGGAAAATTGGTTAAGAATTAAAAAATATTGAACAATTAAAATATATTGGTGAAATTCTGAACTCTACAATTAGAGAATCCATTTTTTAAAACACACATGAAACATAAACATTCTCTAGGCTCTACAAAAAAAATTCATCTCACAGGTTATGATGTTTGACCAAAATGTAACAAAATTAAAAAATAATAGAATAGACAAATATGTCAGTTGAACAATGAGCTCAGAAGTAGACTCACACATTCAATTGATTCATTCAATTGATCTTTAACAAAGTAGCAAAGACAAAACTGTGGAAAAAAGAGTATTTCAACAAATGGTGCTGGACCACCTGGACATCTACCTGCAAAAGAATAAATTTAGACACAGGTATTACACCCTTCACAAAAATTAACTCAAAATTAATCATAGGCCTAAAAGTAAAGTGCAAAACTACTCCTAGATGATAACATGGGAGAAAAATCTAGATTGCTTTGGATATGGCAGTGATTTTTTACATATGACACTAAAGGCATAATCATTGAAAGAAAAAAATGGATAACATACATTTCATTAATATTAAAAATGTCCATTCTGAGAAAGATGCTCTTGAGAGAATAAGAAGACAAGACACATACCGGGAGGAAATATTTACAAAAGGAATATTTAGTAAAGATCTGTAATCCTAAGGATATAGTTGAAAGCTTAAAACTCAACAATAAAAAAAAAGAATGAAGAACCTGAATAACAAATGGGCAAAAGAACTGAACAGACACCTCACTCAAGAAGATTTATAGATGGCAAATAAGCATATGGAAATGCTCAATGCCATACGTCATTAGGGAATTGCAAGTTAGAATAATGAGATGCCACTACATATGCATTAGAATGGTCCAAATTCAAAATGTAACACCAAATGAAGGTGAGGATGTGGAGTGACAGGAACTCTCATTCTTTGCTGGTGGAAATGCAAAATAGGACTTCTGTTTTGGAAAAGAGTTCCTTATAAAATGAAACTTACTTTTAACATTCAATCCAGCAGTCATGCTCCTTGGTTTTTACCCAAATGAGTTGAAAACTCAGACCTTCAAATGATACCTGGATCTTCAGCTTGCAGACAGAAGATTGTGAGTCTTCTTAGCCCCCATAGTTGTATGAGCTAGTACCTTATAATAAATTATCTACCTACCTACCTACCATCTACTTATCTCCTGTTGGTTCTGTTTCTTTGAAGAATCCTGACTTACATAACATGGAAAAATGTACAGCAAAAAAAGTATAAAATCAAAATAAAATTGATGAAGAGGAAATTGTTAGCAATATAGTTATCTACTGATAGCTATAGGCCAATGTGCCTTACACACAAGGAAAACTTATAAATTAATAAGAAAAAGATGTCCATTTAATAGAAAAACAGGTAAATTTCATGAAGAGATAATTCCCTCAATAAGGAACAGAATGATTAATATATGAAATAGATCATCATTTCCATTTATTAAAGTAATAAAAATTAAAACAATAAGATAGCTTTTTCAATTATTATATTGTCAATGATTAAAAAATTGATAATACCAATGTGCACAAAGAATGGAGAAATAGTTACTCTTTTACACATTATTTCTTGATTGCAGTTCATATTTGTACAATATTTTGAAGTGGTAACTTAGCAATATCTATTAAAATATGACATTTACAAAAATTTTGACAAAACATTCCCTACATTGGGAATCTATTTAATTGAAAAATATATGTATATATATATATGCAAAGGCATATGTTATGTGATTATATACATATATACGATTATTCATTACAATATTGCTTGAAATAGCAAAATTCTTAAAACCATCTAAATATTTACCAATAGGGGATTTGCTTAATTAAAAATAAACCAAAGATTCACTAGTGGTGATTTTCAGTGGTGTAGTTTGAGAATCATAGGGAAAATTCCACCTTTTCCCTTTGTATCTACTTTCATTTTGATGCTTTGCAAAATAAGAAATAAATTATTTTCACAATAAGAAAATCATTAAAGGTATTTTTAAAAGCTATTTTGAGAAAAATCTCCAATTACTTAAACAGACTAATAATACTAGATAAATACGTACCAGTGGATTCCAGCTTTATATTAAAAATGATGGCAAATTTACAATGATAAAGGATAATTTCAGCAACTCAGGATGACTTAATATTAGAAAACACACACACACACACACACACACACACATATATATATATATATATAATTTATCAAAAATTCAAGGGAAAAGTAGAGTGAACCATCTTAGTAGATTTGAAAAGACTTGAGATAAATATCAATTTTGAATGATTAGGACTATCTGTAAGTAGCTAAAATCATACTTAATAGAAAACTCTAGAATGGTTTCTTTTCTTTTTTTCCTTTTCTTTTCTTGTGGTCCTGGAGATTGAACCCAGGGCCCAGCACATGCTAGGCAAGCACTCTACCACTGAGTGACAACCCTAGCCCAATAGAATAATTTCTTTGAAATTGTAAAAAATAAAAATATCCTAAGGATACTAAAGAATACCTACCATTTTTATTTGACAAAATCCAGAATTTTGTCAAATTCTGGTTTAATAATATATATAAATATAAATAGGGGAAAAGAAAAATATTTTTTCAAATGATGTAATTGCCCACTTGGAAAACTCAAGTAGTTGGAATAAAATTAAAACTAATAATCTCTTATACAAATATATTAAACTGTATTATAAAAAAGGTTGTAACTCTAGTCACTAAAATATCAACTGTGGTTATCATTGAGTAGTTGGAAGACATTGGGAAATAAAAATATTTTTATTTTCTTCTTTATCCTTTTTAACCTTTTTTATTTTAACAATTTTTTTTAATGGTGCGAAGGCTTATTTTCTTCAAGTCTTAAGGCCCATTTTTATTTTTATATTTTTTGGTACCGAAGATGGAACCAGGGTCATTTTACCTCTGAACTACACACCCCCAGCCCTTTTTAAAAAATTATTTATTTTTATTTTAAAACAGGGTCTCATTAAGTTGCTGAAGGACTTGCTAAATTGCTGAAGTTGGCCTCAAAGCTGTGGTCCTCCTCTCTAAGCCTCCCAAGTACTGGGATTACAGGAGTGTGCCACAATGCCTGGCTCCCATTGTTCTTAAATTAAATGTGAATACATTTATTCCCTACCAAGTAGTCTTGGTTTTATTATTTTATTACTCTCATCTAAAGATGCAAAGAAAGGAAGAAAAAAGAAAAGAAAGAATTAGAGGTTATGTGTTTGAGTGGGTCCTTTTATCTTTTTTTCCCCCTTGTGGTAGTAGGGATTGAACCCAGGGACATTCTACCTCTGAGCTACACCCCCAGCCCTATTTTATTTTTTATTTGGAAAACAGGGTCTCACTAAGTTGCTGAGGCTGGTTGTGAACCTGTGATCCTCCTGTCTCAGCCTCCCCAGTACTGGAATTACAGGTGTGCATCACCACGCCTGGCTCTTTCATCTTCCGTTCTAATTTTGTAAGCTTTTTGTATGACTTCTACGATAGACAACATTATAAGTTATCATTTTAAATGTGTGTCATAATCTGGGTTGGCAAATTCCCTAAGAACATCACCTGTGTATTGATTACGGCAACAGTAAGCCAACGTTCCAATTAGTACCGTTGAGGAAATATCAAAATTTGCATAACAGTTTGCTCAACATATGTCAACTGCTCTGCAGCATTTTTTTTTTCTTAATGATCATGGGAGGTAAGTGTGGCTGCTAGTTCAGGATGAGATTCAGCATTTGTTCAGTGTACTTGAAGCGTTTGAACACATTGGTAATGTGCTGCTCATTTATTGAAGTATCAAAGCATACAGCTACTTTTATGAACAGCTTTTAGAAGGATAATCTTTTGACTATTCAACCACCCACCATAAGACACAATGTTCTAAATTCAATTTAGTTAATCTTTTAAACAAACAATAAAGTTCATAAGCTTTGACACTGCCCTTTTTGAAGAAAGTACAATGTTGCGGAGTGGAGATGAATTCTGATTTATTGTCTGAAGCTATGTTAATAATAAAAATAATTATAATAATAATGTTTTGAAGGCAGATACTAGGCCTAATGATCATATAGAATATAATTATATATTGTTAGATGTTATAATTATGTTATATATTTGCCACAGTGCTGAAAAATAAATGTATCTTTGTTAGCAATATAACAGGGTGGTATAAGAAGAAATTTATAGTACATGACCCTTATTTTTATGGTGCTGGGGATCAAACCCCAGGGCATTCAGCCCTATTTTATTTTTTATTTTGAAACAGGGTCTTGCTAGGTTGTTGAGGACCTTGCTAAATTGCTGAGGCTGGCCTAGAACCTGCGAGCCTCCCAAATACTGGGGTTACAGGCATGGGCCACCACACCCGGCTCCTTTTCTTTTCATGTAACTGATTCCTAGTTAATTGAAGGAATGAGTCCTTTAATGGAAAGGACTCCTGGCTACCCTTTCAGTTAAAGCACTAGGGCTCAGTTACTCTCCTCTGTTGAGCTGGAATGTGATTAGTCATTATGAGTGAGTTCTGAGATGACTTCATTTAGACTTTTTCTCTGAGCTACTGAGAGCTGAGAGAGACCCAGGGGAGGAAGGGAAAGGAGAATGCAGGGGAGACTTCTCACTTGAGAAAAGAGCACTGTGGACAAGCACCCTCTTGAATTAGTCAGAGATTTAGACTGATAAAAGTAGCTTTTTGATTCAGGCAGAATGGGAGTGAGATGGGACCAGGTTCGGTGGAGCCCAGCAGAGGCAGGTTCTCAAGCTGGGTGGGTGCAGGGACTCTGCAGTGGCTTCTCTACTAGTTTTGGGCACGCTCAAGCTCTGCCCTCAGCCCCCCCCCCCGATGTGATTTTTGATGTATCCCAAATACACCGACTTAGATGTTCCTGAAAGGTGAGTGGGAAGGCTCGGTGGACAGCAGGTGAAATAGCGCAGGAAATTGTGGGCAGTTTGCTCTTCCCTCCTGTTCTGTGCTGCGTCTGGTTTAATATGACTGACCTTCCAGGTGGGGAAGAGTGAAGGGGAATGGGCGAGTCCACCATGAACTTGGGTGAAACATGAATCCCTTCCATAGGGGAAGCCCTGGGTTATGTTGGCTGTACATAGGGAGGAGGTCAGGAGAATGGGAAAGTCAAGAGGAATGGACTCTACCAGAATCAGGCCTTTGTCTTTTCACCAAAATTTCAGAATTTATAAACCTTTAGGAAGTGCTGGGCATGATGGTGCACACCTGTAATCCCAGTACATGGGAGGAGGAAACAGGAGAATCGCAGGTTCAAGGCCAGCATTAGCAACTTAGTGAGATCCTGTTTCAAAATAAAAAATAAAATTGGTCTGGGGGTGTAGCTTGGTGGTAGAATGCCCCTGGGTTCAATCTCTAGTACCACAAAGAAAAAAAAAAAAACTTTAGGAAGAGAATTAGTGCAACTTTTGGGCAGATGGCTCAGTACAAAGTCCATTATTTCAATACCAAGTTTTCATATGACTGTGGGTTGAGTCAAGCAATCAGCTCACAGAAAGAAGGATGTTGAATTAGCTTCAACAGAGCTAATTCTGACCCAGTTGAGAATTCCTAAATGAACTGTAAAATTATAACTGCAAGAGGGACTCCATAAAGGCCATGTTTATATGTATATATATACATTTGGCAAAGACTGAAAAAGCTCAGAGTCCCCAGCTCTAATCAGCCCATTTAAAAATTGTGCCTATGGAAGCCCTAATATAATAGACCATTTGATCTTTATTTTAAGAGAACTAAAGACTGCAGATTCTACACAGGACTTTATGAATAGGTCCCGAGTGTTCAGTCAGCCACCTTTTTAGCCATTAATTTTAAACCACTTATTACAAAATGATTTGTTCTCAGTTCTGCCTGCCAAGAGTACATATGTGCTAAGGTGCCTATTATACTAACTAATATAACAGTTGGGAAAGATGGAGCAGTCTGATTGAAGGGATCCATATCAGGTTGTGGGCTTCCAGTTGGGGGATTAATTCAAAGATGAGTTTTCACCATCATGCACATTGGTGAGACCTTAAAAAATTTGGGCTGGGCGTGGTGGCATACACCTATAATCCCAGTACTTGGGAGGCTGAGACAGGAGGATCCCAGATTTGAGACCAGCTTCAGCAATTTAGCAAGATCCTGTTTCAAAATAAAAAATGAAATAAGGCTGAGCTAGCCCTATAATAGCTCAGAGGTAGAATGCCCCTGGGTTCAATCCCCAATACACACACACACACACACACACACACACACACACACACACACACATTGGAAGTGCAGTTCATGTACCTGAGCACTGGTATGAAAAAGGACTTTTGAAGGGATTTGTTTGACAGAGGAGGCTGAGGAAGAGACAGAGAAAGCTCCTGCCCCCAGGCTCAGCTTGAGAGCCTCAGCCTCAGAGGCCAGTGCTTATGCCTAGTACATGATATTGGAGTAACACTGAGGAAGAAGAAATATACACATCAGTTTATAGCTGGGGAGCCATTGATTTTATGTCCAGAAAAGGAGAAATTGGGAAGATGGATTCCAAAGCCATGAGATTAGGCCAGATGGTGGGTAGGAAGTGGCGAGACCACAACTCAAGATCTATGGTTTAATTGTGTTCAGATCTATTTCATCCTCTTTCAGATGTTCATAGTTCATGGGTTCATTTTTGTCAAGTGCTTCATTCTAGAGATAAAAGTTTGGTATGAATTTAACTTGAAGAAATTGCCCAAGATTCTTTCTTTGAGTCAGAACATTTTGAACAAATTAGACAACATCATTTAAAGATGGGGGAACAATCTTGTTCTGTGTTTGAAACACCACAGATTGTCTTTCTGAGATAACCCTATGTCCAATGATATCAAAATACATTTTGTTCTGCGGATGTAGGAAATAATTCCCAGGATTGTAACAAACGTTATTGAAACAGCCAACTTTTGAGTAATACAGATAATTTTGTAAGGCTAGAACTATTTGTAGGACTTAATAAGAGCCATATGTTTATCAAACCTATAAACATATTAAATTGTCCTCAGTCATAACACCACCACTAACTGGGGCCTTTGGAGTGAGATAAAATTAGGCAGTACCTAGCACTTTGCACATAAACTTTATACCATAGCATCTGTTTTTGATGACTCGTTAGCTAATTGAGTTGTGGGATTACAAAATTTGTGAAGCAGTACAGATTTGCTTTTTTGCAAAAATGGCCCAATGAAGGAATGAAAGGCAAATTTGATTCTGTGAAATATAATCAAGGGACAAGTCGTAGAAATCAACTGAATACTCCTCAGAAGTATTTTACTTTTTGTCCTCTCACTTCCTGTTAGCACTTCACATGTTCATTTCCCAGTGCTAGTTTAAAATAAAATTAGGCACAGTGAAAATTAATTTAATAATTAATTAGGGTCAGTGTTCACAGTAACCCCACAAAACATTTATTAGAGCAGATACTTAAATGTCCCAGGTATTTTGGGGCTTAGGCATTTTCATAGCATTGGCTATTACTTTTTTCCCTTTCTTTTTATCCCTTAAGTATCTGCCCTCTCCTACCCCCCAAAAAAAGGCCAAACCAAAAGGACTAAAGTTGTTCTTTTATAACTTGAGAAAACCCAGCATGATATCAAAGAGATGATAAATCGGATAAAAGGAAACCCCTGACTGTATTCTAAAAGTCTAAAAGCAGTCTCTTCAGAATGTCTAGTGTCAGAATCATTTTTCTCCAGGAACACCCACAGTTTCCCATCCTCTGGCTGTACTTGACACTCTGTGTGTGAGTGACTTCATTATTTTTATGTCACATACTTTATTGGTGGACAGATCTTGACTGATGTTTAGGTTCTTTATTCTATCTATGGAAACTTTGATTTCCTAATTCTCTTGTGAAGCATTTGACAGTCCTTGGTGTCACTTGGGACCTGGGGTAAGGGACTTCCTTATTCAACCCTTGAACACGGGGGATAAAGCTCCTACCCATCCCCTGGCCTTCTTCCCTGTCCCTCACCTGAGACCCATACTATGCCATAAGGCAGTAGTTACTTTCCCTTGCTCACTTGGTGGCTTGGCTAGGAGTGAAAAGGATAATTGTACTACTTTTAGCTAATAGTCAAGAAGGGAAGACAAAACCAAACCAAACCAAAACAAAAAACCCACCCAGTCAATCAGCTAAAAATAAGTTAGGCAAATTGTTGTTTTATAGGTATGTCCTTAATCCTGCTTCAGTGTTAGGAAAACTATGCTTTAACATTTGGCGATCAGATGTTATCTTGTGAGAGTCTTTAGTGCTTTTTCCCAAATATTTCTGGTTTCTTCCCTTCCTGGTCCATGACAGGGTTACCGTTCTTGGCTACTGTTTGGTTGGGTGGATTCTGGCCAGTGGGTGGTGAGAAGTGGTGTGTGGTATTTCTGGGCTGGAGCCTTTCGCCATTGATGTGAGGTGACTGGAATTCTCTTCATCCCTGAGCAGAGCCCTGTGGTTCTAGAAACAGTGGCTGCTTAGCCACTGGGATGAACAGGGTGCTGAGGAGGAGCGGAGCCTCCCGCTTACCTGTGGGTTGACACTTAGTGTGAGTGACAAATCGACTTTTTTGTTTTAAGCTACAAAAACTTCCACAAAAGAAGCATATTTGTAGGACTAGATATTATGCTTCCATAAAGATATTTTTAAACTATGGATATTCTAATAAATAAAAATGGTAGAGCCGGGTGTGGTGGTGCACATCTGTAATCCCAGTATTTGGGAGGCTGATTCAGGAGGATTGCAGGTTCGAGGACAGCCTCAGCAATGTAGCAGGACTCTCAGCAACCTCCTGAGACCCTGTTTTTTAAAAAAATAGGACTGGGGGAGTAGCATGGAGGTAAAATGCCTCTGGGTTCAATCCCCAGTAAAACACACACACACACACACACACACACACACACACACACACTGGTAAAGTTTGTAGCTTTTTGTTAAAAAAATTAAAGATATAGCAAGGTAAAAGAGAAAGCACATTGGCTTTGGAGTCTGACTAGAGTCAAGTCAGCTTTGTCACCCCAAGGTCAAGGCAGATAACTTTGAGCTCAGTTTCCTCAGCCAAAGAGGATATACCTATGTCTGCATGGCTGTGATTAAGAGAAATCATCAATGAGTGTCCAGCACAGGAATAACAGTAGCTGACATTTATGTAGTACTTGGTACACGGTAGGCACTGGTCTGTAAACCCTTTATACATATTGCTATGGGTTGAACTGTGCCCCACTCCTCCCTTCCCATGTAGCTCTAACGCTGATGTGACTATATTTGGGGATGGGGCCTTTGGAAGGTAATTAGGGTTAGATGAGATAATGAGGGTGGGGCTCCCATGATGGCATTATTAGTGGCTTTATAAGAAGAGGAAGAGAGAACATGATCATTCTCTCTCCACCATGTGAGGACATAGCGAGAAGGTGGCCGAGTACAAGGCAGGAAGAGGGCCTCACTAGGCATCCACGCTGCTGGCACCTTGATGTTGGATTTCCAGCCTAAAGAACTGTGAGAAGATAAATTCCTGTTGTTTAAGCCTCACAGGATAGGGTATTTTGTTATGGGAGCCCAAGCAGACTAATACACATATGAATTCATTTAACCATCACAATAACCTTCTAAAGTAATTTCTATTATTATGCTCTCTCTACAGATAGAGAAACTGAGGTATGGGGAGGAGAGTGACTTACCCAAGGTCACAGTGATTCCAGTGCAGGCAGTCAGACTGGAAGCCCATGCTCTTAACCACTGTGCAGTAGATGGGGACACGTGTGTGAATTCTCAGATAGAAGCCCTCTGTTATTGTGGGGTGGGGAGACAGATATTGAAGACAATCAATTTGGCTCCCTGATCCTGAGTTCTTTGTGCTCTACTGTGGCTAGCTGCAGACCTGCTTCTGACCTGTAAGTCAGAGTTCCCAGGGACGCACATCCCTGGACTCAGAAGGCCCCCAGCCTACTTGAGTAATTGTGCATTCAGTGATCCTTCCATCCTGTCTGTAAATGCAAAGTTGGTCTTTGTGTAGACATAATGTTAATGTCATTCTCTTTCCCCTGCATACAGATGGCGCATACAGAGAACCCAGATGGGTGTGTGGTGACTTAAGGACAAAGCTTTGGTAGGAGACTATATTAATCATCAATTTGTAGGCCTGGAAGCTTGAGTTCTATGTAGGTAAGTGTAGAGTATCTTTCATAAACATTAAATTAAAAGCAGATATAGTTTTATATTATCATCACTTTGAAGAGATTTATCTTTGAAAGCAAAGAATTATCGCCAACTCATAAATTTGGTCCATGCTTCACTTAGAAGAGTGTTTGTTTTTCTAAATTTAATCCTCAGAAATCAGCCATGAGGTTCCCAAATATTTCAATCTTGTTAATGATGCTTGCTTTAAATTCAAATCCCATTTCTCAGTATCCCTGAAATAGTCAAGAAGCTCTGTCATTTTTCAATTATTCCTAGTATGTTAAGAGGATTTTGAAGTTATCTATTAATAAGCCCTATTCCTCTCTTATCCCCCCACACAATAACTCTCCACAAAAGGGGAGAGGGTGAAAACTTACATGACCTTAGATTTGGGGAAGGAGGGTGGCCTGGGTAAGTTTGAATTGATGTTAAAAACTGAATAGAGAGTATTTGGGTTATAAGTATGCTACCTCCCATTTGGTTCCCTAAGCGATGTTTCACTTTGGAATGACTGTAAGAAAATGAGTAAGAGTTCTCATTCACTTAGTACTCACGACGTGCAAACCATTGGACAAAATGCACGGAACACATTCTGTCATTAAATCTGTACACTAATTCTACGAGTAAGTACTCTGATTATTCACCATGGAAAGGTGAGCAAATGGGGGTCTAGATCATTCTTCCTTAAGAGAAGAAAGGTTGCAGAGCTGGTTAGTGATATAACTAGGATTTGAACCCAAGTGTGTCTGAATTCACATCTTAGTCTGTGGCCCCAAGTGATATTCCATCTTCTCAACAGAGATCACTGTAGGGAATCGGAGGAAAGCATTTTCTCACTTCCATACACGAAAGACACGAAGATCCTCAGTTGTTAGCCTCCATCCAGCAAGCACCGATTCAGACCCCATGATCCACGGGGCTCTGATCAGGATACTGTGCTGGGACACTGTAGAGGGCACTGTGTTATGTATATTCTGTTAGGGACACTGGCATTTTATTCTGGGGGAGTCTTTTTTTTTTCTCTCTACTTTTGACATGCGTCAGAACATAAACAAAAAGCTCTCTCATCAAACAGTGACTGAAGTGCTGAGATAGTAGTTCAAAGTTCTAAATAGTTGTTAAGTCTCCCAAGGACTCTCTGGGGATATTTCAAACTCCCATTCTCTTTAATCGGTGTTTATCAAGTGCTGACTGTACGTCAAGCAGAGCGTTTGTGCGGAGGATATGGAGATGAGCAAGACATCTTCCCTGCCCTTGAGAAGCTCTGTCTAATGGGGGCTGTTTATCTGCTCTAGTTGCCAATACAGAGATTCTATCACACACAGAAATAGATAAAGGCATAAATGCCTCTATTCCAAAAGGGCTTTGGAAAGCATGACAAAAATGCCTACCGTAAATTATCACAGGAGAGAAAAAAATTAAAGTAGTGAGGAAAGGGGAAAAAAGGTTATGGAAGTAAAATTCAGTCTGGGAAACTATTAGTGCATGAGTTATACACTCATGTTCTGAACAGCTTCATAGTCAGCTGCTAGGCTTGGTCTTAAGTTTCCTAATTTCAAGGTAAAAAGGAAAACATGTCAGTCTAAGGCTCACAATATCCACAGAAACATTCCTGTGCCCGGGAAAAGCATATGTTTTTCCTGGTATTGTGACCCCTACCCTGAACCACAGTACATGCCAATAATAAACACAATAGGAACTTCCACGTGGTAGCTTATTAGCACAGCAGGTAGGTTAATAATACCAAGGTGAAATTCTGAAAATAAACATTTTACAGGGGCCAAAGTGGCAAGTCCAAGAGCCAAGGGGGCTATTGCTCTGGTTTACCTCTGAACTGTAAGATACATCCTGAGATGACTTCTGTCCTTAATTATAAGCTCCAAAGGGAAGAGGATAAACTGCTTCACTCAAACCCCATTGCTCATGGAAAGTTACTCACCTGCCTTTATTCTAATTAGTTAATTAGTTCATATATGCATATGATTTATCACATGTGTTGGAGTAACACACACTGGGGCTTATCTCTGATTTTTTCACATGCGTCAATTTGCTTACCCTCCCTAAGGTTTAGTTTTTACCTTTCATGAGTTGGGAGAGTAATACCTGCTTTGCTGTTTTGTTGGGAAAAACAACTGAGATAGTGTATATATAAGCACAAAGCTCTGTGCTTAAGGTAAAGCAAACTCATTTAATGGTAGAGATCAAGATGATGAAGCTACTGTAATGCTGGTCAAAATGTCACTCTTCTTTAAACTACAGAGGAATCCCTTTTCTCCTTTATGACCATAGTAACATACAATTATTATGTGCCAATTAAAAATAAATAATTTATATTAACCCCCTTTTATTATATTAGTATATTTTGCTAGAGTTTGTTCCTACTAGGTATTCAGTATAGTGTTTATGGTGCTTTATTTAATTTTAAGTATTTTTAATATAATCCTATTGCTGATTACCAGGACAAACACTTGAGCATCCCAAGTCTATGAGGGAAAATGCAAAACAAAATGAAATAAAACAAAAGTACTTCAGCCCAACAGAAGTCTCACCAGGCTTTTCCAAGACCCTCCCTAGATCAGCATCTGATAGAAAAGAACAGACATAGCTTAAAGAAATGCACTGGAGACCTGTGCGGCTGTATGTCTAAATTTAATTAAAATTAAGATTTTTCAGGAAGAGTGCTTTAGTGCCCTTGGTTAATAGGCAAGTGCTAATTTGCATATCTGGACAATGCATATTCAAAGCAGGTGATCAAGGTTTATAATTTAAAGGTTCAGAAAGCAATCTGCTGGCTGACCTTTGTCTGTATAGTCAACCATGTATTATGTCCACATATCTGGGTACCTCACAAAACGGCCTGGGCCTCTTTCATGTGCATAGCTATCATAGGTATGCTCTCTCTACTTTTCTCATCCTGGATTTGTCTTTCTTTCCTTTTCTCTCTCAGTGTAGGTCTCTCGTGTAGCTCTTGTCAGGTTAGGGGACACAGGGATCAGCTGAGCTAAGTCAGTCTTCCAGGGACAAATCCCCCCCTAGACACACAGGGAGGCATGGAGCAGCAGTACAGGGCTTCTGCTGAGTTTCCCTGGAAATAGGAGCAATTTGAATCTTAGCACTGTTTGTAGAAATCAGATCTCTGTGAACTAGAGCATGCAGCTGGGATTTGAAGGCCTCTGGGTGGCATGTGGCATCAGAGAGGGTCACACATCCTGGTCTCATTCCATAGCTTGATTTGGACGGTGGACCAGAGAACATCTCATTACGTGTGCAAATTACATCAAGTTAAGTGGCTTGGCCTGAGTATTTGGAAGAGAAAGACTGAATTTCAAAATAACCTGAGGGAAGGGGTCAGCTGTAAGTGGAGGAAGGCACGGCATGAATTTGTATATATAGACAGAGACAAATACAGCAAGGTACCAGGGAGGGAGGGAAGGAGGGAGGGAGACAGAAATAGGTAGATACTGGAGTCACAATATTTACTCTCCCTAGTGATGCTTGGCACAGAGTAAGAGAGTAATCACTAAGTAAATATTGGCTTAGATTAACCTGACAAAGATTCACTCTAACGATCAGCCTATTCTTCCAGTGACCTGGTTCACAAAGGCATCTGAAATTAAGATGCCACATAAGCTTAGTAACTTTCAGCTTTCTTCAGTGCTAGTTGCTTAAAAAACAAACAAAACCTTCAAAATAACAACACAAATCTACCCCCCAAGGGAGGGAAAAAGACCGTACAATCCAGGAGCCCAAACGGATGCTTTTCTCACCCCTTTATTTCCTCATGCCTCCCAAGATGCCGTTGTACTTATAAGAGATGCTGATAAAACTTTTAATTTAGATTTGGAGACTGATTGTGCTGGGTCTGGTTTCCATTTATTGCTTACAAAACGTCCTCCCTCCACCCTCAAGAAAACACAGAGTCCTCTTTGTAATGCTGGGCCACACTTCTCTCCTCCTACTGTGAACACAGTTGGGATGGAGGGAGCCATTTGAACTATTGATATGTACAATGCTCAGGACTGGAGAGGATGGCAGAACCATGATTGACTGTCAGAAGACTGGGTTCAAGTGGGAGGGCGTCGTCAGCATGGTGACCCTTGACAGAGGACTGGAGAGGGCATAGCTGTTAGAGGAGTGACCTACTTTGTCCATCTCTGGAACGTGCCAGTTCACAATCAGATTGAGTTCTAGAACTTTCTTTGCCATGTGACCTCTGGACACTGTCTCCAGCCATTATTCCTCTCCTTCCACTCACAGTCTGCTCCCCTCATGTTTTCTTTCAGAGTGTCATACTTTTTATTTGTTTTAGATTCATATAAAACCTACCCAGGCTAGAGGACTTATTAACTGGAAAAAAAATCTCACTTTCTTGGTGGAGTTTCTCAGTGCCTTCATGGACGTTTTCACTATTTTCAGCAGTGAGACTAAATTTAGAAGAAAATGAGAATTGAAACAGTCAATTATTAACTCAATAGACTGGGTGAAATGATTGTCTTGCTTTTCTCTCTCACTTACCTTTATTGTCTGTTTGTAAAGCTTACTTTGAACTCTGGGGCATCAAGATCCAAATTTTGGGGTAAAACAAACCCAGAATTAAATATATATAGATATTCATCCCTACCTGGTTGGGTGACTTTGGACTGCTTCCCCCTCTGTAATGTTAATATAATGACACTTTCAGGCCAGGACTGAAATGCTGATTAAGTGCCTGATCTATGTAAATGTGACATAGCAAGGACTCCATAAATGGCAGTCACTTGATTCCCTCTTGCCCCACAGTATCTATTCCACCAGCAGGTCTCCTCTCTGCTTCCAACATGGCCCTCTTCCACTCTCTCTCTTCTCTGCTATCCCCGCTTACAGCTTATCCCGGCTCCCAGTGCGACCTCCCTGCCTGCTCCAGTGCCCTGTTCTCTCTAGCAGATGCAGACTGAGCCTCGAGCACTAAGTCTCACTACTTCATTCCTTGCCTCAGTGGTTCCTGGCTTCCCACTGCACTTAGAATAAACCCAACCGTGTTCCTTGCTGGCCTGCCTCTGACCTCCTCTCTTATTACTGCACCATTCACTCCATTCTGGCCCAGGGGCCTTGTTTCTGTCCTTGGCTAGGACAGTCTCACTTGTGGCTTAGCGCCCTTGCTGGCTCCTCAGACCACCTACCCTTATGTGCTGTATCACATCTCTGTTTTATGTTATTTTGCTTTTGGAGGCCGTGTCTCTATCAGAAATTGTCTTGTTCATTGGTTTACTTGTTCCTGCCTTGCCTGAAATGTCAGTCTTTTGAAAGCAGGGACGTTGTTTGATCACCAAGTGTCCAATACATCACATGGCATCTTGCAGGCCTTCAAGTATTTATTGTATAAATGGAGGAAATACTGGCTAAGTAATAGCAGATGCTATGCCTGGCACAGCCTTAAAAACACTAATAATATGCAAAGAATTCCCAGGTAGATACACCTATAGGAAGTTGTTTCCTGTTTTATTTGATCACAGAACACATTTTTGTGAAATATCCATTCACAGGACATTGGTGTTTTAGTGAATATGTTTTGAGAAACACATTGTGTACTGAACGTTCCTGATAAAAGATAGTACTAAGACCATTCCTGCATATTAGGGTTCATGGGTGAGGGATCCAAACTGTATTCCACCTTTTGAAATGCATGCTTTTATCTTTGAACTAAGACATCGAAGCCTCTTGTAATGAAAACATGCTATTTTGGAGAAAAACCAGATTAAACCTTTATTGGCTAGTCATCTAAGCATGAATTAGTCCGTACCCAGCTGGCCACCTAGCAGGGCTGTCTCTGAAGGATGAGGGCTTTGGGCAGTGAGCTGTGATGAGGAAAGGGAAGGCAGTATGAGCCATTGAGGGGGCTGATGGGCCTGGGGTGGGGTGGGGGACTCCTGACAACTGAAGAATATTGGAATGAGAGGGTCCCTGAGGAGCGACCCATGAGGAGGAGAAGTGTGTGTGTGTGTGTGTGTGTGTGTGTGTGTGTGTGTGTGTGTGGTGCAGGGAGGGCTGTGGAGGCACGCACCCATTCCTTAGTTATGTTTGAGTGGCCACTATTCATTCAATCCTGTTCCTGTTTAGACTTGAGAGAATGGGACTTGATTTTTCTGCTAGGAGGTTGCTTAGCTTTCTGCAAATTTTCTACCTGGATGGCCATTCTGTAGTCAAGTAGTGTTGAGGGCCAGGTTCTTGTTTTTTGCTTAAAGATGTATTGAGTTGTTGAAGTTTTCTCCTAAACTCTAGTTTGCAATCAATAGGGGAAAAATTACACACACACATACACACACACACACACACACACGGAATTGAACCTAGGGCTTCAGGCTTGTTAGGCAAGCACTCTACCACTGAGCTGCACTCCTAGCTATTTATATTTCTCTTTGCAGATAGGGTCTCACTAAGTTGCCCATGCTGGCTTCGAACTTGCAGTCCTCCTGCCTCAGTCTCCCGAGTAGCTGAGATTACAGGGATGCACCACTGCACTTGGCTCAAAATAACATTTGTGATTATTAGTTCTTTTAAGATATGCCCTTTAGCCATAAAGGGAAGCATCATTTTGCTTTTTGTGTAATGACATTTTTAGATGAAACTCACAAAATTAAATTGTTTCATTCACTTGGTGGTAATTTTAAAATTTTAAATATGGAAGAATATCTTGGTCACCATGACATAAAATTGAATATGAAATGTTATAAAAGTATTTCTAGATGCTCAATGAAGTGCTTTTCTTGGGCCCTGTAGTAGCTTTTAAACATCATGCATTACACAAAAGTCCTCTCTTCATTTTATGTTTTACCTTCAAATTATATATGATATGTAAATTCATTTGTTTATATATCACATATATATGTAAATTCATTTATTTTAAAACCCAAACCAATGCTAAAGAGTGAATGTCAGGTGGAAATTTATTTTTCAAAAATTTTAGAATGGCTGCATAAATTTTTTTTTCAGTACTGGGGATTGAACCCGGGGGCATTCTACCTCTGAGCTACACTCCCAGCCCTAATTTTTATTCTTTATTTTGAAACAGAGTCTCACTAAGTTGCGGAGGGCCTCACTAAGTAGCTGAGGCTGGCCACGAACCTGTGATCCTCCTGTCTCAGCCTCCAAAGTATTGGAATTACAAGCGTGTGCCACCACGCCCGGCTTGCATAAAATTTCTTTTTGATGTCAACTTAATTTTTAATTGAAGTTAGAAAAAACCCTTTTGTTGATCAGAAACCAGTTTAGTAATATTTCAGTGTTCTTTCCTTTTTACTAGACTGTTTCCTACATGGAGTCTGGTTTTTAAATTATTTGAAAGCAGCAGAAACATTTTCAAATAAAATATTCTAGAGCTTCAATATATAAAATAGAAATATCCAGACTACAATACTCATTAGTTATATGAACTTTGGAAGAATTGCTTAACCTTTTTGAGTTTGTTTTCTGTAAAACAGGGGTAACACCATTTACCTCATAGATTTGTTGCAAGGGTTAAATACAATAATCTATGGAGAGTTCTAAGCTCAGTCCTTCACATGTAACAGATCCTTGGGAAGTGCTCACTACTTCCTACATTGCTTTCCCCCTTCACTTCAGTCACACTCATTGAGCTCCTACTGTGTGCCGAGCACTTGTGAGATGCTGGGGATCACAACAGTGTGCTGGCCTGGCTCCTGACCTCAGGCTGATTAGAGAGGCCCTTTGTATTACAGACTGTTAGTGTGACTTGGAGTGTGATGCTACAGGTTTATAATAATGGAGATAATGTGTGTCTATCAATCTAAGTTTATCACAGAAAATAAACAGATTCCCAAAGTCAAGTTAAAAAACATTGGGGTAGATCAGTGTTTTTGTGGAATACTAAGTGTTTGGAACCCAGGGTTCCAAGGTCAAATTGGCAAACATTGGGGTAGATCAAATGAAACAGATATCCTCACTGCAGGGCCTCTCTGGGCCTCGCCCCTGGGAATGTACAATATGACAATCTAAGAAAATCTCTGGGAGTTCTGTGAACATATTAGGGGATCAATAAATACATGTTGATTCCCATCAATGCTACATACACTTTCTTGGACTCTTTGGAAAAAAGGAAATTTCCAGCGGAGGTCACATTCTCTTGCTGGCTTTACTCCACTGTGTGACATTCACACTGGACCCAGAAATGTGTCCGATTTTGATAGTAAAGGAGGTGAAGAGAGCTCTGGGAGGGGGAAAAACATGACATAGGTTCTCTTTTGTTGTGCCGTAAACAGGACACAAGTCTTATCCTATGAAGGAATATAAATTACAGTAACTTAATACCAATTAGAATGAGAAGAAAAACCAGTGTGTAGGCAGTGCTTGAAAAGCTGGATAAAGCCTCCCCAAAGCTGTGTTCTAAGATTTTCAACTGTTCGAGAATTTTTGTAGTACTTCTGGATTTCATGTTTCTTATTCCAATCCCGTAAGATTGATAGAACATTTTGGGTAATTGCATGTATCCAGAGCTCTTCCCAAGCAAGAAATAGGTGTAGAATGATAAGATTGGTTTGTCTAAAATCACTAACATTTTAGAACAAAACAGAAGCCTGGGTAAGCTTGTGAAGATTTAAATGTATTTAGAACTGATTTTTTGTGTGCATGATGAAGTTGTTGTTCATTGTTTCTCAAATAATATACCATGTACCTCCTTCCTACCATCTCCCCCATCATCTCTTAATTCTTTTTTTTATGTTTTTATTGGTGCATTGTAGTCTCACATCACAATGAGTATCAGTTTGGTGTTAACATACATGCACACAGCTCTTGGTGTCCCTCCCCCCCGCCTCCCCCCTCTCCCCCACATGTAGCACTGAGAATGATGTTGGTATAATCTCATATATACACATTGTTTATGACAGTAATTCCATAGATTCACTTCTTTCTTCCCCTTCCCCTTCCCTTGTACCCCTTCCCTTGCACACTGATGGTTCTCCGTTGTCATTGGAGTCCATTTTGTGTCCCCACTACTCCCTAAGTTGCGCATATTAATGAAAACATATGTCCCTTCTTTTTTTGTGATTGGGTAATCTCACTTAACATAATGTTCTCCAGATCTTTCCATTTTCTTGCAAAGGCTGTTATTTTGTTCTTCTTTATTGCTGAGTAGAATTCCATTGTGTGTATTTCCCATAATTTTGTAATCCATTCATCTGTTGATGGACATCTAGGTTGGTTCCATAATTTGGATCATCTCTTAATTCTTAAATTCAGATATCTGTGCTGGGAGTCTCCTGAGTCTGTCCTCATGCTGCCCTCACCTGACCACCAGGGGGCTCTCTTCTCCCATTTCCTTTTGCTCTGCTTTCATGGACCACCATATTGCCTTTCCAGATGTTTGAGCTAACACCAGCAAATCATCTATTCTGGATCCCTTCTCCCTCTGCCTTTGTTGAAGGCATGAACTTAACTTCATGTTCATGGAGGAGCTTAGAGGAGACCAGGGGGGCTCTCCTTCAGTTCCCCCAGTTCTATACAATTTGCTAGGGGCTTTCTGAAGCCCAAAGTCTTCACTGAAGACTAAAACTTGGTGCTTCCTAACCTTTCTACCACTGACAACCTCTTATAATTTTATTCTCTTAACCTCAAATTTTATAAGATTTTTGTCTACTAAACAAATACAACCAAGGATATGTTTTTCCTATTAATTAAAGCTCCTTTTTTAGCTTGAAATAAGTATCAGCACTGATATGATTCCAGTCATAAGGGAAAACACTTGGTGTTTTATCCTGTGCATTGGCATTTTAGATATGTGTAAGAGTCAAAGAGAATTTTGATATTAAAAATATTTGAGAATCTCAGGAAGATCAAGATCCCAGAGCAGGAAAATCATTTAAAGTAAAGGCTCTAATGGTGAAGATTTTAGGAGGTAGTTTTGTCTCTGGCATGTAGGGAGGTTTTGAAGGGCAGTAAGGATTTGATCTATCCTCAATTCATTTTATATTAGCAGCTGCCAGTATCTATTAATATATACCTCCCCCTACCCTCATGCATGTTTATATACTATATACAGGAAAATGTCTTCTTGTAGAGGTATAGTTTAAGGGGGGAGTTTCCTGAAATACAACTTTGCATCTATAATTTGTAATATGACTTAATGATTATTCTTCAAAGTTAGCAAATAATTGATGGCAATCTCAGACTAGTCCCAGAGAGGTTCCAAAAAAAAAAAGTTAAATGTCAAGGATTGAGTGATTAAGAAAAGACAAATACTAGGTCTTCCTTTCCTGCAATTCTCACCAAAAGATGGTTTTATCAGCCGCTTTTCCCAGCAGGGGAAATCCTTAATTACACAGGCCGTGTTTATTATTGAGAATTGACCTTTCTATTCCTGGAGATTTGAAGAAATAAAGGACCTCAACCTCTCACAGTGCTTAAGGAGAGCCATGAGAGATTCTGGACTGCTGGAGGAAGGAGCAAAGTGGGAAATCAATCAGAAGTTGAAGAGAGGAATAAATGGTTTTGGGAAGCACCTGAGAGTTAATGTTGAGAGAGAGAAATGAAGATGTTGTAGATCTATACTTGCTGTCAGATTTTACAAATGGAATCACATTAATGCTAGAACAAATCATGTGGGTTTTAAGATCTTAACAACAAGGGAAAGGGGAGAAAAGACCTAAGGGAAAAAAGTCAAACATTTGTTATGAAATACAATGGTATGATAGCGAGAGCGAGAGATAAAGTAGTTGGAAGTGGCAAGGGAGTAGATTTCAGGTATTCGGTAACCAAGATGGTAGATATAAAGGAAGTCATTGTTGAAGAAGAAATAATAGTTCTATATATTTATTTTTGAAAATAATTTGAACCAGCAGGGTTTTATTTTAAATAGCACTTAATTTTAGAATAGTTTTAGATCTACAGCAAAATGACAAAGATAGTGCAGAGTTATCACATACCCCACACTGTTTTCTGTTATGAACATCTTACATTAGTAGAGTGCATTTATTATAACTGTGAACTGATGTTGATATATTATTACTAACTGAAATCATATTACTTTATTCATATTTCCCATGTTTTTCCTTGACATCCTTTTTCTGTTCCAGGATCCCATCCAGGATCCCATGATATTGAGTTGTTAATGACTTCTTTAAACTCTTCTTGGTTGTGACAGTTTCTCAGACTTCTTTGTTTTGCAGCACATCCCTCAACTGGGATTTGTCTGATGTTTTTCTCATGACAACAGTTAAAGTACCATTTTCATCACATCATGTCAAGGGTACATACTATCAACATGGCTTATCAGTCCTGGTGGGAATCTCTGTCACCTGGTTGAGTTAGTGTTTGTTAGGTTCCTCCACTGTAAAGTTACTCTCCTCCTCCCTCCCATACTCTTTGGAAGGAAGTCTTTTCATACCCTTTGGAAGGAAGTCACCACATTCAGTCCACACTTAAGGACTGATGAGTTATGCTCCACTTCCTTGAGGGTGAAATATTTACATAAAGTATTTAGAATCCTTTCACATAAGAGATATGTTTGTTGTCCTCTGTTTAACCAATCAACCAGTTGATGAATCAATCATTTATTTACATTGTTATGGACTCATGGATATTTATTTTTTACTCGGGATTATAAATCAGTACTATTTTATTTATTTTGTTGCTCAAACTATTCCAGATTTGGCCATCGGGGGCTCTTTCATTTGGCTCCTGTGTTCCATTGACAACCCACATTAGCATGGCTTTAATTTTTTTTTTGAGAATTTCTTTACTTCTGGCACAACAAGATGCTCTAGGCTGATCTTGTGTTTTTTTTTTTTCCCTCAGTCCTGGAATCTATCATTTCTCCCAAGAGTGTGGCTTCTCTTTATTGGAGAATAGTATTATAAACCAAGATCCAAGCACTAGGTGCCAGAAGGGTTTTAATGGTATAGGGAAAGGTGTATAATGAAACCTCATAATTTTATTCAGGAGTAAAACAACTTGCCTTTCTTCAGACAAACAAGACTTTCACTTAAAATGTTGATTTAGACAACAACTTTTTAAAACATGGTCCCCAACTAATGAGAAAACAAACAAACACACACCAGGGTTGGCAATTTTTTTCTATAAAGAACCAATAGTATATATTTTAGATTTTGTGGGCAACCCTGTTTCTACTCTATCATCATAGTACAAAAGTAGTCATAGACAACACGTGAATGAATGACAACTGTTTTCCTGAATTATTCCACACATGAAGTTATTTGATTTGGTTCTCAAATACATTGATTGGATATTCTACTTGATTCTTAGGCAAGAATTTTTGAGTTCCCTAGACTCTTGGAAGGGTCATGTCTCAGACTTTGTATGGGAGTGGGGGAGTGTACCATAAACCTAAAATTGGATGCAAAATTTTGTGTTCATGTGTGCATTGTCTGAGTAAGTGGTCAAAAATTATTATTGACTTCCCAAAGAAGTGTGTTCCATGTATCAGTTAGGAATAGGTTTGGTTACATAGGAAACCTAAAATAACAGTAGTGTAAACAAGGTGGAGGTTTATTTTCCTCTCGTGTAACAGTGGAAGGCAGTTGAGGGCTGATTTAGTGGCTCCATCCATAGTGTCTTCAAGGATTCATGCTGCTGTCCCCCAGTGTACCACTGTCATACTCAAGGTCAACTTGGGGTCAGCCTGGGTGCTCCTATTCAGCACACTCACAAGGATGAAAGGGTTACCTCCAAGATACAGCAACTCTCATTAAGGAGCTTTCACAGATGTGCCTTGAAATCTTCCATGTGAGCCTCATTGACAAATGCTGGCTGCAAAGGAGTCTGAGAAGTGCCACTTTTAGCTTGCTGAATGAATGAAGGGTGAAACTATCTGAGGGGGAGTGTGTGCTGGAGTTTTTGAGGTCAGAAGTCTGAAATCAGTTTCATTGAGATAAAGTCAAGATGACAGAAGGCCTGGTTCCTTCTGGAAGCTCTGAGGGAGAATCCATTCCCTTGCCTTTTTCAGCTTCTAGTACCTACTTGTATTCCTTGGCTTGTGGGCTATTCCTCCATCTTCAAAGTGTATAACTCCAAGCTCTTTCGTTACCTTCTCCCCTGACTTTGACTCCTCCACATCCTTCTTATGAGGACTGTTGGATTACATTGGGCTCATCTGGATAGCACAGGAGGCTATTCTTATCTCAAGTCCTTTATCTTGATAACATCTGCAAAATCCCTTTTCTCATATACCTTTTGTTTCTGTGGTATGATAGTCACTCAAATAATCCTGTGTCCTATGCCCCCAAATTCCAGGTTACAGGGAATAGGACACAGGCCTATTTTGAGGAAATACACTCTAGAAACCATTCTCTTGGGGTTTCACATCTACTGCAAGTCTTTCGATCATGTTAGCCTTGATTACTGAGGGCTCTATAAATTCCTAATCAATAAATGTTTGTGTTCAAATAGAATTACAGGAATGGGCATGAAGGAAGCATGTCCTTCTCCAACTTCTGCTTGGAGGAAATTAAATTCATCTATTTATACATTCAACAAAGGTTTATTCAGCATCTACTATATGTCGGGCACCATTTTAGTCTTCCTCCTCTCCAAACTTGCTTATTCTCTAGTAAATGGAGCCACATTTGATTCATTTTTTCCCATGAATCCAACCCAAGACTCAAACTTAAATCCAATTTCTACCAACTCCCAAGTTATGTTGATTTAGCTTCCAAAATAATAACTTGTACTTATTTCCATTGCTTATGCCAAGATTCAAGTCGAAGCCACCATCTACCCTCTTTCAGATGCTGTAGTATCTTGCTATGTTGTTTCTCTACATGTGTTCTTAGCTTCCCTGCAACTCATTCTCCATCATGTGAAGTGATACTTTAAAAATGCAAATCTAATTATATTACTTTTTGGCTCAAAACATTTCCATAGGTTTCTGCTGCTCTTAGGGGAGGGAGAAACAACAGTTCTTATTAAGGCCTCCTTAAGAGGGTCTCTGCCTGCTTCTCCAACCTCACCTAACTGTGCCTCCTCTTCAGTCCCTAGGAAGTGCCAATAAGATCTCTCCTGCCTTAACACCATTCCCCATACAGTATCCTCTGCCTGGAATTATCCTTCCTCTAAAAAACCCCTTGCTTGCTTTACTTTGTTGGGGAAGCCTTTCCAAACATTCCAGAATAGTCTAGATCTAGGGAGATCTAGGGATTTTATGCTTTCATTGCAGCTTTTCCCCTCTTTATTGTACATTTCAGAAACATAAAAATAATTAAAGATATAATTTTTTTGCTTAACATCTGTCTTTCCCACTAGATTACAAGTTGTACGAAGGAAGAAATAGTACCTGCCTTTTCTATTACCCCCTCAGTGCCTCACATGGTGCTTGTTATGTAATGGGGACTCCACAAGTAGTCACTGAATTGGTAGTGGGAAAAATTCCCAGGTATCTGCAAAACATATGTAGAACAAGGAAAAGCAATACCCAGCTGTCGTGTGTTCTTCTGGACCTGCACTGCTAAGGAGAGCTGCTGCTATCTGCTGATTGTGGGCATCAGTTCACAGAGAACAATGAATCATTTTTTTTAATTGGTGCATTGTAATCATACATCTTGATGAAGTTCAGGGTGATAGAGGCATACATGCACACAGTACTTTTTGAGCTCTCCCTCAGTTCTCATTATACTCCCTCCCCCTCCCCACCTTCCCATCCTCAACACATTGATTAGCTTTGATAAGTTTGTGTATGTACATCATGACCATTGAGGTGTTTTCCTCTTCAAGTCTTACTCCCCCTCCCATCTCCCTCAGTTAGGTCCCCTCCTTCACTCCACTAAGGTTTCTCCTCCTTTGTCTGGAGTCCCTCCTGTGTTCTAGTTTCTCCTTAGCTTCCGCATATGAAGGAAAACATCTGATCCTTCACTTTTTGTGACTGACTAATCTCACTTAGCACAATATTCTCCAGTTCTATCCATTTCCTTGCAAATGACATAATTTGTTCTTCTTTATGGTTGAGTAGAATTCCATTGTGTATATATCCCATAGCTTTGTAATTTATTCATCTGTTGATGGACATCTAGGCTGGTTCCATAGTTTGGAGATTATGAATAGTGCATCTATAAACATAGATATGCATGCATTACTATGGTAGTCCAGTTTCAGTTCTTTAGGGCAGATACCCAGGAGTTTTATAGCTGGGTCATATAGTAGGTTTATTCCCATTCTTCTGAGGATCCTCCACACTGTTTTCCAAAGTGGTTGCACTAATTTGCAATCCCACCAACAATGTATTAGAGTTCCTACTTCTCCACATCCTTGCCAGCATTTATTATTGTTTGTGTTTTTAATGATTGCCATTCTAATTGGGGTTAGGTGAAATCTCAGGTTGGTTTTGATTTGCATCTCTCTGATTGCTAATGATGTTGAACATTTTTTCATACATTTATTGGCTATTTGTATTTCTTCTTTTGTGAAGTATCTATTTAGTTCACTTGCCCATTATTTGATTGGGTTATTTGTTTTTTTGGTGGTGAGTTTCTTGAGTTCTTTGTATATTCTAGATATTAGTCCTCTATCAGAAGAGTAGCTGGCAAAAGATTTCTTCCATTTTGTCAGCTCTTTCTTGAGGTTCTTTATAGTTTCCTTTGCTGCACAGAAGCTCTTCAGTTTAATGCGATCTCATGTATTCATCCTTGTTTTAATTTCTTGTGCCTTTGAGGTCTTGTTGAGTATCACTGTTGGATGAGTGGTTCTCAAACTTTAATGTGTATCAGAGTCAACTGTATGGTTTGTTAAAATATAATTGCTTGGTCCTGCCCACAGAGTTTCTTTTTTATAACATGCTTTTATTGGTGCATTGGAGTCTCACATCACAATGAATATCTATTTGATGTTAATATACATGCACACAGCTCTTAGTGTCCCCCCCCGCCTCTCCCCACCATATGAAGTACTGAGAATGATGTTGGTATATTCTCACATGTATACACTGTTTATGATAGTAATTCCACTGATTCACTTCTTTCTTGCCCTTCCCCTTCCCTTGTACCACTTCCCTTGCCTCACTGAGGGTTCTCCATTATCAATCAGAGTCCCTTGTGTGCCCCCACTACTCCCTAGGTTGCACATATTAATGAAAACATATGTCTCTTCTTTTTTTGTGATTGGCTGATCTCACTTAACATAATGTTCTCCATATCTTTCCATTTTCTTGCAAATGATGTTACTTTGTTCTTCTTTATTGCTGAGTAGAATTCCATTGTGTGTATTTCCCACAATTTTGTAATCTACTCATCTGTTGATGGACACCTAGGTTGGTTCCATAATTTGGCCATTGTGAATTGTGCTGCTATGAACATGGGTATGCATATATTACTGTAGTTTTCTTGTTTCAATCCCTTTGGTATGATACCCACAGTTTCTGATTCATGCTCCATGGATTGGTGCATGAGAATGATAATTTTGCTAGTTTCCAGATGTCTCGGTCAACGTTCTCACTGCTATAATCCAAAACAACTGATCACAGAACTTAGAGGAAGGTTTTCTTGCTCAAAAATTTTTGGAGATTTTGGGGTTCAGACCATGTGAGGCTGGGGTTTGCAGAGCTCAGGGCATGGTGACAGGAAGCAGAGAGAGGGAGAGAGCAAGGCTTTGCTCTCACATCATGGAGGCTGGAAGCAAGAGAGTGCAAACAAGCATGGGTATTCAGAGACAAAAAGCACAGTCCCTAAGGCCACACCCCCAGGGACCTACCTTCTCTGGCTACATCCTATAGCTTAGGTTACCACCCAGTAAACCCATTACAATGGATTTATGTACTGATGAGATTATAACTCTCACAACTTAATTACATCAACTCTAAATCTTAAGGCATGAACTCTTCAGGGGGCATTCTATATCTAACCATAACACTGGATGTTATGTTGCTGGTCTGACGATCACACTGGAGGATGACTGGCTTAGACTGTTAGGCCTCCAATCAGCTTAATAGGCAATTTCATCTTCTTGTTGGGAGGATATATTTTGCTAAGTTCAGTGGTTGTATACTGGGCAACAGATAAGTTTGAGTGTGTACTGGGAGTAACCTGCTTTTAGATATCTCTCTCTGGCCTCCATACTTCCCTGGAAGATTGCAAAAATAGGTTAATGATGGTAAATACTGTCCAGTGAGGACTTGGAACCCAGAAATTTACTGTGGGGGGCTCTAATTTAACTTTCAGTTATGGCAAGATTAGTTCAAACATGTCTATGTTACTGAATATATACACAGACTGGTGTTGGAAATCTGTATTTTACTTCCCCTTTGAAAATCTCTGTTAAGAAGTTGGCTTCCTCTGTCTAAATGTATGTGGGGATATGGCTTACAGTTTGAATTTCGTGGTACACAATTTAATTCTGTGGAGCCACATTTTACTTCCTAACTGAGCACCTGAACAAATGTGTTTCTTCATCAGAGTAAACAAGCAAACAAAAACCCTCTGAGATAAAAGGAGTTGAATGCCTGCTATCCTTTAGTGCCACGATTCCAATAAGACTCCCACTTGCCATTGCTTGTATCCAACCAGCAAGGTGCAAACCAACCATCACACATTTCTCTGCCGGAGGAGCAGCGTGCGTGCCTGTGTGATCGGCAATGCGGTGCAAGCACAACTTAGCCAGCTGCTGTTCCAAAGCCATAACTCTCTCAGGAAAGTGAGAGGAAAAAGCAGTTTTTAAAATAGAACCAACAAAAAAGAAACAGGTGCACAAATAATCATAGATTATTAGTTATGGAAGAGAGATTTGGGAACAACTGGTCTAATCTCCTTATGTTACATAGAAGAAAGCCTCAGAGGGGCTATGTCCCCTGCCAAAGTCATTGAAGTAAATAGGGGCAGACACAAAACTGGAATCCAGGACTGACTTGTCTTACAGCAGTGCTGTTTACATGCTGCCTTATACTTAGATTTAATGATTAAACTCTTATACCTGGTTTATGCTCAATGTCCTTGGAAAGTCAGAAAATAAGATTATCCCTTTCTAAGGTTTCATTTTTTCTCCTGGGGAGAAGTGTATCCAGGTGATCCTAGCAAGAGGAAGCAGGGGGACCTGTGGAGTTCTCACTTTTAGCTCCTAAAATAGGACTTGGAAGTCAGATTTTATTCCTGCCTTAGGAAAACCAGGGTTAGACTAGGCAGAGGAGATGCCAGAACTGAAATGGCTTTTGCACCTCACATTCTTAGCCTTACTCTCATGGATCTTTAATGATTGTTCAAATTCAGGATATAGCATAATTTCAACATTTTCATGAAGGCCATTTGACTGCAAAGATGAGAAACTCAAGACTTATATAAATTAAAGGAAATTACAACAATTAAGTACCATATATTCAAGGACAGGGAATGATGTGTCATCAAGCTTAAGAGGGATTGGAATGAAAGAACCCTCAGAAGGCCCCATAAGTCATTAAGTCAATCAATATTTACTAAGTACCTGTTCTAGCTCAGTTGCTTGGGGACACTGAAGCAAAAAATTCAAAGTCATTGCCCCAGCGAATTCACACTGCAGGGAGAGAATTCGGACAGTAAACCTGCACAAGGAGTAATAGAATAATTTTAAATATGAATAAGTGCTACAAAGGAAACAAAATAGGGAAATGTAATAGTTGGTGATGGGGAAGGGTTGTACTTTGGCTGAAGTAGTCAGAAAAGACCCCTATAAGGATGCGAGGAGAGGAAGGCAGGTGTATGAACATCTGGGGAAGACAGTAAGTGCAATGGTCCTGAAACAAGACTGAGCTTGTATAAATGAAATGTATAAATAAATAAAACCAAAATGTATATACATGATGGCAACAAGGCTGGTGTGGTTCAAATGCAAGAACTGAGATGAAAAAAGGGAGATAATGTTAGAGGAGTAAGCAGAGAATAGATCAAGCAGAGCCTTCTAGATCTTGGTAAGAATTTGTGTTTTAATTTGGACTCTGGAGATTCATTAAAGAATGATAGCTGAGATAGTAACGGATTGTGCTGCTATTTATAGAATGGACTGTAGTTTAAAGGCTGTTGCAGACAGGCTGTAGTGGGGGAGGATGGTGGGGTGATGGTGAAGAAGTGGTGAGGGTTGCTCATCTTCAGGATGAATTTTGAAGGTAGAGCTCATGGGACTTGCTGATGGATTAGATATGGAATGTGAACAAAGGAGAAGGTATAAAGATGACTTGTAAGATTTTAGACCTGAGTAACTGAGTAGAAATTGGTGTTATTTATTGAAGAGAAGTAGACTGAGAAGAGAAGGTGTGAACCGGTGAAGGAAAATTTCTCTTTGGCCATGATAATGGGGAGGTAATTATTAAACAGCGATGGTAAGATGTTGAATAGGGAGTTGGATATTTGAGTGTGGGGTTCAGGGACAAATTAAAACCAAGGATTTATAACTGAGTTACCAGAACATGATTATAATGTTGAACGCCTGGGGATTGGAGGAGACTATCTAGGAAGAGCTGATAGATAGAGATCAGAAGAGAGTCTGAAGCTAAATCCTGTAGAAGAAAAGCTGTCAAAGGAGACAAAGAAAGGGACTCCAGAAGGAACGAGGAAGCCTGATGTCATAAATCTATGAGAATGTTGTTTCAAGAGGAAATATCAACTCTAGCAAATGCTGCTGGGAGAACATTTCTGATTTTTTTTTGATTGAACCCAGGGATGCTCTACTACTGAGCTACATTTCTGCTTTCCCACCTCTTTTTTTTCTTTTTCTTTTTTCCTTTGAGACAGGGTATAAGTTTCCCAGGCTCGCCTTGAACTTGTGATCCTCCTGCTTCAGCCTCCCAGGTAGTTGGGATTACACGCATGCATTTGTGACTTATGGATTTATTTGTTTGTTTGTTTGTGGTACTGGGGATTGAACCCAGGGGCATTCTACCTCTGATCTACACCTCTAGCCCGATTTTTTTATTCTTTATTTTGAAACAGGGTCTCACTAAGTTGAGAGGGCCTCACTAAGTAGCTGAGGCTGGCCGCGAACCTGTGATCCTCCTGTCTCAGCCTCCCAAGTACTGGGATTACAAGTGTGCACCACCACACCTGGCTCATTTGTGATTTTAATAAGAGCTATTTCAGTGGAGCATTAGGGACAAAATTCTTTGGATTCAAGAGAAAATAAGAGGTAAGGAAATGTAGATACAAAAAAAGACAACCTCTTTGAAGAACTGGAGAGGGGAAGAGATGATTGGCAGTCTCTGGAAGAGGAGGTGGGCCCCAAGGACTGACCTGAAGAAGGGCTACATTAAGACTTGTTTGAACACCAATGTGAAGGATCCATCAGAGAGAGGAGAAGGGAGGGTCTAACTGAGAAAGAGGGTAATTGCAGGAGTGACGTTTTTGAGGAAGTATGAGGAGTTGGGATCTATAACCCAGGGGGACGAGTGTGCCTTGGATGGAGAGAGGGATAGTTCTTCTCTGTCATGTGAAGAAAGGTTGTAGGTCTAGTTAGAATGAGTGGTTGATGGTGAGAAAACGAGATAATTCTTATCTGATTGCATTTATTTTTCTGTGTAAAGTACGAGATGAGGTCTTTGGTGTTTGATTTATTTTGCTCAGTTCTTCATTTTCCCATTTTTCTGATTAAATAGTGCTTAGCTGTTCTGGAACTTTAGCTTGCAAATGGCTTAGGCTTGTCATGGGACCAACTCTGTCCTCAAATCTAGGTGACCCCAAAGCTCCAGGGACCAACATGAACTGCAATGGTTCCTATGTCTCTGAAACATGCCATCTTGAGAGGAAGAATCTGATTGTCTCAGCCTTCTTCATTGGCTTTTTATCAGTATCTATTCCTGGTTCTATGAACTATGGCTGGGTTTTTTTTTCTGCCTAGTGCAAACATGCACTTTGGGCCTAAACCTTTATTGTGGGATATTCTAAAGAGCCTAATGCAGGTCAGACAGTGTATTAATTCCCCATGGCTGCTGAAGAAATTATCTCACAATCGATGGCTTAAAATCACAGAAATTTATTGTCACAGTTCCAGAGGCCAGGAGTTCAAGATTCAGGTGTTGGCAGAGCCATACTCTCTCCTGAAACTCTCAGTGAGAATTTGTTTCTTACCGCCAGCATGCCTCGACATTCCTTGGCTTGTGGCCGCATCACTCCAATCTCTGCCTCTGTCTTCACATCACCTTCTCTTCTGTATGGATCTCTGCTGTGTGTCTGTTCCCAAACTCCCTCAACTTAATTTTGTCTTATAAACATATATGTAGTTATGTTTACGGCCCACTTGTATGATCCAGAGAACTTCTCAAGATATTTAACTTAAGCACATCTTCCACTACGTAAGGTAATATTCGTTCTTTCTTTTCTCATATAAGGTAATAGTTACAGGTTCTAGTAGCATACAAACATCTCTATCTTGGGGGCCACCATTCAGCCACTGTAGACAGGTGCTTGGAAACTTGATATTTTTTAGGGCTTTCCCATTGTACATTTTCTAAAGGCTAAGAATTAGGATAAAGGATGCAAGTATTGGACTCAAGATTTTGGTTGAATCAGACTGTGGATAGCCATCTCATTAAAAGCATTTGTGGTAACTGCAATGTACTGACTTATCATCTTGCTGAGAAATTGCTCTAATTGTCATCATTTTGGTTATGTGATGAAAGGATGTACTTGCACCAACTCTGTTTTCTTTTGGTTGAAAAATCTACGAATACAGAATGGAAGCAACAGACAACTGTGGGAGAGAAATGGACTATCCAGGCATTTTTCTACTTATTCTAGGCTTTGCCAAGTGTAGTCAAACAATTTATTAAAGAAGTATTCTGCTTTTATCTTGATGTCCTTTCTTGTCGGTCAAAAGGAAAGAAAGTATAAAAGTATAAAATTAGAAAGTAGCTTCTGGGCTTAGAAGAGGATAAGAAAAATATTTGTAGTTTTACGAAGGTTGCTGGAGTTATTTCTTCTGCAGTATTGTGCGTTCATTGTGAAATTCCCTCATTCTGCCATCTTGGCTGGGAAAGCTCAGGTACACTTCTGTGTTTTTAAATTTTTATTGGTGTATTGTAATCATATATCATAATTAAATTCAGAGTGATAGAGACATACATGCACACAGCACTTGGTGAGCTTCCCCCCAGCTCCCACCCTCCACACTGCTGAATCGAGTCAACCTTTCTGAGGAAATCCCCCTCTTGGACAGTTATTCTTGTCAGTGGCTTTTCCTCCAGTCATCCAACCAGTCCCAACTGCTAAATTAGAAAAGAGGAATTATTCTAAATGTTTGTTAATGACATTCTTCTCTGGGATGACTAACCCCATCCACGGTTATCTCCTTTGAGAAGCACTGTCCTCGAGTTCACAGCTAGTCTACCTGATTTGACTTGAAATTAAGCAGTTTATTCTGCAGTCTGTGGTGTGTTCGGCAGTATCCACGAGCACTGAGCCCATGAGAAGGTGAGTGGCTGTAATGATTGTGTGAAGGAGGGCCCGCCCTTTCTGGAGGAAGAGATGGGGGACTCCTCTTGGGCTTTGTAGCCAGTTGAGTTCATTTCTCATTTCCATCTTCAGAGTTGTCTCTAGATCTGAGGGATGGCAGGGAGCTATGAGCCACGTGTTCTTCCACCTCCTGTCTGCCTAGAGCCAGCCATAACCATCCTGCAGTGGAGCCTTTCGGGATGGATTAGAAAGACACTTATCTACTTTCCATGGTGTCAGGTGGAAAGGATCTATTTCAACGCAACAACAGAGAATTACATTCCCAAAAGTACCCTGAGAGGGCATATGGGGTTAACATTTAGATAAACTTGTCACTAGTCCATGTCCCATCTTCAGACTTGAATGGACCCCTTTTAGACGCCTGAGACTGGGTGATTATGACATTCTCTAGGTGTTGCCAAGTATCTTCGCTTTAATCTCTTTTCTCCAGCAGAGGGTTTCACAACATGATGCTGACTGCACCCTATTTTGAAAAACTGTTCTTTTTTGAAGAAAATACTTGAATCATTGTTTAGCTTTCTCCTTTCCAGACAAGTTCCTTAATATTTCTTCTCTGGCCATTTTCTATTTTTAATCACTTTTTACAGCTTTTCCCTTAACTTTTGCCTTACTGAGACATTCTTATAAAGGTATGGCAACTGAAATAACCAATTTTGTTCTTATACAAGTCTTACAATGTCTTAGGATAGTACAAAGATCATCTACAGATGAGATACCATCAATCTAATTTTTTGCTTAAAGAGATTATTGTTGAGAAATAGCTAACTTCTTATGGTGGTTAATTTTGGGTCAAATTGACTGAACCAACAGTCCTCCAGATCTTTGGTGAAATATTATTCATTTTTAAAAAATTGATTTACTTTTTAATTTAGAGGGATGTTACATTTTATTGCAACGCTTCATAGTTATAGTTTCCAGATCCACACTGCTGCATTTTTTCACAGTAAAAATACACTTATCCAAAATTAAAATAATGTGCTAAATATACTGGAATTTTTGTCAGTAACTTACTTCATCTATTTTAATATAAATTTTTATTGGTGCATTGTAATTGTCCATGATAGTGAGGTTCACAGTGATGCATTCATATTGCATATAACATTATTTGGTCCACTTGCTTCCCTGTACCACTCCTTTCTCTCCCCTCTTCTTCTCTACTAGTCTCTCTCCTAATATACATGCAATACTTTTTCTTTTCTTTTTTTCTCTCTATCTTCCCACATATGAGAGAAAACATGCGGTCCTTGATTTTCTGAGTCTGGCTGACCTCATTTAGCATGACATCCTGCAGTTCCATCTATTTTTCCTGTAAATGACATAATTTTGTTCTTTATGGCTGAGTAAAACTTCATTGTGTGTGTTTAACACATCTTCTTTACCTTTCATCTGTTGATGGACAGGTTGATTTCATAACTTGGCTACTGTGAATTGTGCTGCTGTAGCCAGGGGTATGCATACATCACTATAGTATAATGACTTTAATTCTTTTGGGAAGATACTGAGGTGTGGTATAGCTGGGTCATATGGTGGTTCTAGTCGTAGTCTTTTGAAGAACCTCCATACTGATCTCCATAGTGGTTGTACTAACTTAAAGTACCATCAACAATGTATAAGTGTTCCTTTTCCCCCACATCCTTGCCAGAATTTATTTTTGTTTGTATTCTTGATGATTTTAATTCT
Organism: Glis glis; assembly: GCA_004027185.1. Taxonomy (NCBI): domain Eukaryota; kingdom Metazoa; phylum Chordata; class Mammalia; order Rodentia; family Gliridae; genus Glis; species Glis glis. The sequence continues at coordinate 60,342 of PVJS01001232.1, forward strand.
AACTAGAGTGAGATGGAAAACCTCAATGTAGTTTTGATTTGCATTTCCCTGATTGCTAATTGATGTTAATTTTTTCATATATTTGTTGGTCATTTGTGTTTCTTTTTTTGAGAAGTGTCGGTTTAGTTCAATTGTCCATTTATTAATTAGGTAATTTGACTTCTTTTGGTGTTGTTCTGAGTTCTTTATATATTCTGGATGTTAGTCTTCTATTAGGGGAGTAGCTGGCAAAGATTTCCTCCCATTCTGTAGGCTCTCTCTTCATATTCTTGATTGTTTCCTTTGCTGAGAAAAAGATTTTTAATTTGATGTCATCCCATTTATTGATTCTTGTTTTTATTTCCTGAGGTTTAGGAATCTTATTGAGGGAGTCATGAAATATTTTTCTGAGTGTGTTTGTGGGAGTGTTTCTGGATGAGATTAGCATTTGCATTGGTAGTTGAGTAAATTACATAGTCCACCCAATTTGTTGGAGGCCTAAATAGAAGGAAACAATTCTCTCTCTCTGCCTGACTATCTCAAACTGGGACATAAATCTTTCATATTTGTACTCAGACTTGGACTTGGACTGGGACTTTACCATTGACTCTCCTAGGTCTCCAGCTTGCGGACTGTAGATCTGGAAACTTCTCAGCCTCCATGATTGTGTGAGCCAATTTCTTTCTTTTTTTTTTTTTTTGCAGTACCAGGGATTGAACCCAGGGGCGTTCTACCTCTGCGCTACACCCCTGGCCCTAATTTTTTTATACTTTATTTTGAAACCAGGTCTCACAAAGTTGTGGAGGGCCTCACTAAGTAGAAAGAGAGAGAGACAGGGGGAGAGAGAGAGAGAGAGAGAGCGAGCTGAGGCTGGCCATGAACCCGGATCCTCCAGTCTCCGCCTCCCAAAGTACTGGGACTACAAGTGTGCGCCACCACGCCCGGCGTGTGAGCCAATTTCTTATAGTAAATCTCTTTTGTCTCCCCCACCCATACCCTAATATACTTGTCATCTTGGAAGAATAATTCAGGGGCATATACTTGTGCCTGAAAGTAAAAGCCATCAACAACTTTTTGGGTCATGCCAGTAGGACACAAGAATCAACTTTAAAGAACTTCTGCTGGTCAAAGATAAGAATATTTGAGCATCAAAAATGACTGCCATAGGTTGAAATAATAAAAATCTGTGAATTAATAATTATACTTCAGGTATTCTGTGTAGGTGGCCAGGGTATAAACTCATGCTTCTAAAAAGTGATAGTTAAGGGAAATAACTGATTTCTGTACAGCCTATATTTCATGCTAACAATGCAGACTAAATGTCCCTCTCTCCCACCCCTGTTCCTCAGCCAAGAATACACCTATAACTCAACAAGTCAGTGTATTGCTTGTTGCAGCAAGGGAAAAATGTATACCATGTGAAACTCTGGGATGTCACAGTAACAGGATATAAAAAAGGACATATAGGATTTGGGGTGTGGTTACATGAAGTTGGAGAGGGTTCAAGGAAGAGGGGCTTTGCGCTAGAGTGGATGCTATCAGGAAGGGAGGATAAGTCTATGATTGACTAGTGTGTGTGTGTGTGTGTGTGTGTGTGTGTGTGTGTGTGTGTGTTACTGGGGATTGGACCCAGGGGCATTCTACCTCTGAGCTACACCCCCAGCCCTATTTTATTTTGAAGCAGGGTCTCACTAAGTTGAGAAGGGCCTTGCTAAGTTGCTGAGGATGGCAGTGAACCTGCCATCTTCCTCTCTCAGCCTCCCAGGTACTGGGATTACAAAGTTGTACCACTATGCCCAGCTATGACTGGAGATTTAATAAATTTTGTAGGGTAGACTAGAGCAAGGCTAACATTATAACTATTATAGATGCATCAGTCATTCAATTATCTGGAAAACGGTGATATTTGGTATATTTATGGTCTGTTCAGTGACCTTGTTTTTATCTTGTGATTAAACAACATTATGAAGTGGCCTTGTTTTTAATCTTATTTCTTCAACACAAGGTAACTTGATGTTCTGTGAGATTGTTTGTATCTAACCAGAGAACTCCAAGGCCTAGTTGTGCTAACACAGGCTAGTACTCAGAGGTCAGGGCCTTCTTCTCTATTTCTCAGAGAGGGAAAGTTTTTATTTTTTAATAGAAAAGTAGCAGAAAATGAAATTGGAAGAAATGAAAGATTTGGATAATTCCATTTTTAACCCTTAATGAAATAGTGGCTCTTGGTAATCTGGATGCTAAAATCGTAAGTGAAATGATAATAGAGTACTTTCTTATGGATGGTTCAGACTGACATTACCTGAACCGTGGATCTAGCTTTACATCACTAAACGTGGGACAGACAGAGGTTATGTGCCTCCTGATGTGGTTCACCCACCACTTTTGGAATATTCTTGCCAAAAGATTTGAATCTGCATTTTATGAAGTCTTTACTAATTTATGGGAAATATGAAGGTAGGGCATCATCTTCAACAACACCAGGAGGTTGTTGAACACCAAATATAGAATCTTCTGCAAATCAACAGCATGACAAAAGAGAACAGGAGAGACATTATAGAATAAAGGGGCTTACAGAACAAACCAAACACAATATGTGAATTTTGTTGGGATTTTCATTCAAAGACACCAGGCTAGAAGATGTTTTTGAGATGATCAGCAAAAACTGAGGACGGATTGGGGGTTGGATGATATTAAATAGTAATTATAAATGTGTTGCTTATGAAAATGGTACAATGGTTATTCTTAAGTGTTCTTATCAGTGAGAGATAATTTTAAAAGTATTTAGGGATAGTTTAAAGTATTTAGGGTTAGAATGATATGATGTCTGGTATTTGATCCAGAAACAAAAAGATTGGAAGGTTGAGAGATGAAACAAAAATGACAGAATGTTGCTATTCTTAAATTTGTGTGATTAATCTATGGTGCTTCTTAATTCTTTCTTTTTATTTTTTTTTTTCGGTACCGGGGATTGAACGCAGGGGCATTCTACCTCTGCGCTACGCCCCTGGCCCTATTTTTTTATACTTTATTTTGAAACCGGGTCTCACGAAGTTGCAGAGGGCCTCATTAAGTAGAGAGAGAGAGAGACAGGGAGAGAGAGAGCGAGAGAGCTGAGGCTGGCCGAGAACCCGGATCCTCCGGTCTTCGCCTCCCAAAGTACTGGGATTACAAGCGTGCACCATCACGCCCAGTTTCCTTAATTCTTTCTACTTGTGGGTATATTTGAGAAGTTTCCAGAACAGCCTTTTCAAAGGTGAATATTACATTTGTTTCACATCATGTGTTTGATTATCCTCTCATCCCCTCAGCAGGGCACCATCAACCATTTAAAATGAAAGAAGGGAAGCCAGGCATGGTGGTGCACACCTGTAATCCCAGTACTTGGGAGATTGAGAAAGGAGAATCGCAGGCTCAAGACCAACCTCAGCAACTTAGTGACACTCTGTTTCAAAACAAAAAATAAAAAAAAGCTGCTGGGCGTAGTGGCACACGCTTGTAATCCCAGTACTTGGGAGGCTGAGACAGGAGGATCGCAGGTTCGCAGCCATCATCAGCTACTTAGGCCCTCTGCAACTTAGTGAGACCCTGTTTCAAAATAAAGAGTAAAAAATAGGGCTGGGGGTGTAGCTCAGTGGTAGAATGCCCCTGGGTTCAATCCCCGGTACTGCAAAAAAAAAAAAAAAAAAAAGAACTGGGCGTGTAGCTTGGAGGCAAAATGCCCCTGGGTTCAATCCCCAGTACCACAATAAATAAATAAATGAATAAATGAATAAAATAAAAGAAGGGAAGATAGTCACTCATATTTCCAAACTCTGAAGCAGAATTAGGCCTATTTCCTGAAATCTGTTGAATAATCCCAGATACTTATGCTCAATCTCTATTTAATATGGCCATTATGGGGAAAATGAGAGAGGCCTCCAGTAATTAAAATGCAAGCCTTTACCTGTTTTCTGCCTTGTTCATTTCCTTAAGGTTATGTGTCCATCAATATATATCATTTATTGAAATAATTGAATAGATTATAATATGGACTATAATTCTTAGATAGTTGCCATTATATTCAACATTTCAAAGGAGATGTGACAATTTGATGATGATAATATTACTTTGGAAATTTCTATGTAATTAAACATTTCATGGCATTTTCCACTCAGGAGCAAATCTTCTATAAATGTTCAATTTTTAAAAATCCCTGTGGAGCTGGGGTAATAGTCTCTGCATAAAATGGTTGAAGACTAAAAGTCAATCCTAAGCAAGTATTAACTCTCCCTCTTGGGCTATTTTTGGCCTCAGTTTTGCTCCCAGAGATAGAGGTGAATAACTGTTGTCCATTTCTCCTTACAAAATGTGCATCTGACCTTCTCTCTTTACTTATTCATCAGACTGGCATTTTTGGTTTCTAATCCTTTTCAGCTGTTCTGACCACCTTAAAGATTCTTAATAATTCAAGGACGTTTCCTCTATGAAATGTTCTGTATGTGCTCACCCACAGAGTATCTGAGAGCAGAATTCTGTGCTATGGACTGCATGCTGAATAGAATAATGAACAGTGGAGTGGTTCATTGCTCTTTTGTGAATTGTCTCTTTTGCAATTTGGTGGGAGCTTTTGTAAAATAGACTGGGTATTTCTGTGGTCCCCAGGCATGGTGTTATTTACTTGTCAATCAAAATTTTGTTTAATAAATGTCATGTTGTGATTTGAAGGGAACTCGTGGAACCCCTTTAGATTGGCTTCATTTAAAAGTGATGTTGATGGCAGGAAATGGAAAATAACTTTTTTTGGGTATAAAGATGGGGTCAACAGCATTGCCACTGAAAGCTAAAGTTCCCAAATTTTTTCCTTTAATTTGAAGGGCTGTCATTCTTCCTGCCATTCCTTCCATGTATAAGACCAGCCTGTGTTTTAGGAGGTTCTGGCAGAGAAGTGATCAAACAAGGCTGTTTGCTCTGGGTCAAGTATGGGTAGGAACACAAAATGAAGGAGTGACCCCTGGGGCTTCCTGAGGGCTCCAAGGAGAGAGCAGCTGGAGTCTGTCCAGAGGGAAGGAGTGAGAAAGAATTTCACAGAAGAGGTGATGTTTAAATTGGTTCTTAAAAGTGGGGAAAGCACATGCTAGACAGAGACAGGGATACGAACAAAGTTGGGGGAGATCTGAAACAGTATAGTGCATTTAAAGAACTGCAGATAATTCCTGTACTCCTGGAGGATAATTGTGTGTGTGTGTGTGTGTGTGTGTGTGTGTGTGTGTGTGTGTACGCCTACATGCAAGCATGTGTGTTGTAGAAGGCAAAATCAGGATTGGTGATGGTCAAAGAAGGTATAATAAGAAATGATAGCCAGGCCTGGTGGTGCACAACAGTACTTGGGAGGCTGAGACATGAAGATTGCAGGTTTGCGGCCAATCTCAGTAACTTAGTGAGACCCTGTTTCAAAATAAAAAATAAAAAGGGTTGAGGGTATAGTTCAAAGGTAGAATGCTCCTGGGTTCGATCAATGCCTGGGTTCAATAAGTAACACACACACACACACACACACACACACACACACACACAGACACATGAAGAGGAAGAAGAAGAAGGAGGAGGAGGAGGAGAAAGAGGAAGAAGAAATAATGATGATGGAAATGGAAACAATGATAGGGTCATAGAGGGCTTGGTGTATCTACTAAGAAAGTAGAACTTTATTCCATACATGATCGAGGATCTTTTGGATGTTGGCTCCTTAATATTACACTGTTTCTGTCATGGGCTTTCACCAGTAGCCCAAGGACCTTTATGAGGTTAAAGGTCTGAGATGATCTTTGGAGAGCCCACAGTTTTCAAAGCAAGAGATGGACTAGTTGTGCATTTACATCAGTATTCATTTGGGGGTGTTGGATGTAGCCCAAGTTTAGGCTTTAGAGAATGTTGGCACATTTCTTATTTCATAGGGTTAATAAAAGTTTGAAGCAGGATAGCACCCTCTAAGAAGCTTATCAAAGGTGAGATTCACTGAAGAACTGTAGGAATTTTAAAATGCCACCTTAATTAATACTCCTAGAATAACAGTGCTTGGATTCTACATAAGAGCTTGACATGTCCTTGCAGGAATCTTCTGGCCTCTTTCTGTCTTCTTATTTCAGTGAACCTTCCTTCACTAGCTTTTTTTTTTTTTTTTTGGTCATTTACTGTAAGCTATCTATTTTGTACATGCTGTTCATGATTTAAAAGGGGACTTCATTTGGCTAGTATTTCCACTTATAATTTAAGGTTTCTGATATCATAATCTAATCTTTGCTTTGTATAGCAAAGCATAAAGATCACGGGCATCAAATCTTCTTGAAATACCAGTTCCAATTAGTTCTTTGATGAACTTCAGAGCAAACAATGAACTCATTGTCCTTGAGAGAAGAGATCATGCTGATTCCAGTTTATGCTCCAACGGGAGATACTGCTCAAGGGAGGTGCCATGGTAATCCACAGCTCCCTCAACTATTAAAGCAAATTGTCATCTTGAAGGGCTTAGGCGTAATGAAAATCTGTCTTAGGAAGCATCAGACAGGTAAATCCTTGGCAGTTTAGATTAAGAGCTACCTAAAAGCAGCTGTATTTTTCTTTTATTAAAGTGATCCATTTTGCTTCTCCTAACCAGGCTCCGAAACACAGAAGGCACCTTGAGATATTCTGCCCGTCAAGCTGGTGGACCCTGAACCTGTGCCTGGTTGGTGAAGTCCCACTGTGCAGAGTCCTCTTCACTGCGTGTTTGGTTATCTAGGGTCACTTAGCACACTACCACCCCCACTAACAGAGTGGTTTAAACAAAACACTTTTGCTTTGGTTTTGTGGGGCAGGAATTCAGACATGGCACAGTGGTGAAGACCTGTCTCCCAGGTGTGTGGCCTGGGCAGGGACGATTCCAATGGCCGCAGACTGGAGCAGCTGGGACTGGCAGGCGTCTCTCTCCTTAGGTAGTCTTAGGCTTCTCCACGGGGCTTCTCAAGTGTTCTCTCTAGCAGGGTGGTGTTGGAGCACAGGACTTGTGACATAGCAGCTGAGGGTTCTAAGACTGAGTGTTCCCCAACACCACGGCCTTTTATAACCAGGTCTGTCAAGTTGTGCAGCATCACTCTGTCATATTCACTTGGTCCCTCAGGGCCAGCCCCCCTTTGGCACAAGAAGGGCACTAACTGAGGACTTGAATACTGGGTGGTGTGGGTTGCTGAGCAGAAGGAGGGGCACCTTTGGGGCTATCACACTCAGCATCAGTGCTGGTAAGCCTCCCTTCTTCAGTTCATTGCACTAACTCTCAGAAATGAAGACAAGCTTGTTCCCTCCAGGCACCCACTTTTGCCCATAGCACCCCCCACCCAAAGAATGCAACATTCTTGGCATGGGCAGCTAGAGAGATTTTAAAACATTTCTATTGGATCATGATTCTTCATATTTACAGTTGGATTGTGATTGCTTTCAGGATGAAGATCTTCATCTAACCAATGTTTATTGAGGGTTTACTATGTCCCAAGCACGATTCCAGGCTCCCAGGATACCATAGTGACTAAAACTGAGAGCAAGCTCAGTCCTTGTGGAGCTTGGACTCGGTGTGTATGTGTGTATGTGTATGTGTGTGTGTGTGTGGTGTAACAAAGTAAACCAGTACAAGTATTTATGGTGAAGCACTTGGGGTAGAAATAAACTGGGGAGAGAGAAGAGGAAGGGGAGGTTGCAATTTTCAAAATATAGTTGGAGAAAGCCTCACTTGAGGTAAGACTCAAAGCAGGCAAGGGTATGCACCGAGTGGCTCTCTGTAGGAAGATCATTTCGGTGGAGGGGAGAGCAAGGACGAAGGCTCTGAGATGGCAGCCTTCTGCGCCTCAGGGAAAGCCAGGAGTCAAGTTTGAAGCATAGGAAATGAAGACTTGAGTAATGGAAGGTAAAGGCAGAGATTTAACAGCAGACAAGACGTGGGCTGGACATGGGGACCATGAATTATCCCTCTGAGTGTGTTAGGGAGCCTTTGGAAACAGAAGGAGAGTGGTCTGAGTCATGTTTTAATAGTATTGCTCCTGGGGGGCAAAAGTAGAAGTAGGAAGACCATTTATGTGGCAATTGTAATAATCTAGGAGAGAGGCGAGGGTGGCTTGTATCAGGCTGGTGTGGTAAAAATGATAGGAAATGGTCCAGTAAAATATGTGTTTTGAAGATAGACTTGTTCAGTTTTGCTGATAAATTCAGTTAGGATATAAAAGAAAGTGAAGAGCCACAGATGATGTCTAGCAGCTATGGAGATAGAGTTGCCATTTATTGGGGGTGGGTATCTGTCAGTAGAACAGATTGGGAAGAGACTTCAGTTTGGACATGTTAAAAAAAATGTAATATGGCCCTGAATGCTGTGAAGGTTAATTTTATGCATCAGCTTGACTGGATCCAGGGTTACTTAGAGCTGGTAAAGCATGATTTTGGGGTGTGTCGATAAAGTGGTCTATAAGACACTGGCATTTGAATTAATAGACTGAGTAGGGAAGATCCACCTTCACCATATATGGGCGGGCACCATCCAGTGGGCTGAGGGCCCGGAGGGAACAGAAAGACAGAGGGATGGTGAACTTGCTGTCTCTCTCTTCTGGAGCTGGGACCCCTATCTTCTGCCCTTGCACATCGGAACCAGGTTCTCTGGCCTTCAGACTTGATCCAATGTCCTCTCTCAAGCTGTCAAGGCTTTAAACTTGTACTGAGAGTTATACTGGTGGTTCCCCTCGTTCTCAGGACTTGGATTGAATCATACTATCAGTTTCTCTGGGTTTCTGGCTTGCAAATGGCATATCATGGGATTTCTAGGCCACCATAATCATAGGAACCAATTTGCCTAATAAATCCCCTATCATCTTTGCATCTACGTATCTACTAGGTGTCTATATATGTATCCAGCTATCTGTGTGTCTATCTATGTATCCATCTACCTATTTACAGTCTATCTCCTATTGGTTCTGTTTCTCTGGAAAACCCTGATTAATCCAAAAGCCATGTTCACCTCACCGTATCCCTAATCCTTGACTCCATGCTTCCTGCACTCTGTGTTTAGTCTTGCTGAATTTGCTCATTTCCTTGAAGGACTGATGTCCCCTTTTCCATCTTGTAGCTGTCACACACTTTTTTCCCTGTGACTAGAATGCTCTACTACATCTCTGCTCCCCACTGAGTTAATCCCTAGTTCTTCAAGATTCTGCTCAACTATTACTTTCTCTGCGAAGCCTTCCTGATCCCTTTAACTAAGTATATGCTCCTATAGCACCCATAAATTCTCTATAATGGCTGAATGTTACCTTTGCAAGACTGTCCCCCTAGAGGTATTGTTCTACATGGGGAGAAGGACCCTTTCTTGACTGCTCACCCCAATATCTCCAGTGCTTGCTTGGTGCCTAGAACTTGGTAGTGCCCAATAATTATTTTAATCATCTTCTATATTCCTCCACAGATTATAACATAATTACCTCTCCTTTTTATTTAATGGACTGACTTAAACTTCTTCCTTAATTCAGAATCTTCAAGAGCATAGAGATTTGGGGGTTGATAACTCTGGAAATCCTCTTAAATGCCTGAAGATTCTCTCTTACTATCGGCAAGACCATGTTATATTTATATTATAGTCAGGCTTGCCCAAGAATTTTCTCCTTTTGAAAACACACTGAAGTGCTCAATGACAGGTCACTCAGTCCAGGCAGGTGTCATGTGTTTCCCACACTTGGGACCACTATTTCCCGAAGTCTACCATAGATGCAGCACTTATGCCACACTTCTGAAGAGCTTAAGCTGTTTTGATGAGAGGAGATGCTGATTCACTGAGAGTGAAATGTCATTTCGATTCCTTGCTGCCTTTCATGGAGAATATTTGAAGAAAAGACTTTTCAGCACAGAAGGTGAGAAGGGAAAAGGAAGTGTCTGAGAGGTGGAAGGCAGTTTATTACCAGCACATATTTAGTAGCTTATTCATTAGCTATTCTTATGAAAGACACGTAGCAGAGTATGCAGAACCACAGCAAAAGAGTAAAGGTGTAATGAGACTGATAATACCAGCCAAGACACTGCGTTTGGGGGGGATCTTCATATTTTTAGTTACCTTTCATTTAGGTTTAATTGTTGTCAATGGATCAGGTTTATCTTTATTAAATAGAATAGTGCAATTTTCTCGGGCTAGCAAATTAAATATTTGGGGACTTGACTTTTGTCCCCCAAAGCTCTCTAGGAATTTTTAATTAACATTGTGGCATTAGCCAGAAATAAATTCTCTTGTGGAGATAAGCTGGGGACAGGGGGGTCCTCTCTGCCTGCTCTAGAGAGTTGGACTGTGACAGCAGGGCCTGTTCTCAGGAAAATCATGAAGTGGTAGAGACTGTCACTGAGGGACCTTGATGACAGCTCCTTCCTAATGTTTTTGTGATTCCCACTGTCTTCCCACCTGAGATGCCAGAGATATTAATATTTTCCCAGGCATTGGAAGACTTTCCAATGAAACTCTTCATCCATCTAGAGGCACTTTGGAGTGCCATGGATCATTAATCCAGGATCTTTTTTGGGGGCAAGGGATGTTCTTAACATTCCAGAAATCCCATTATGCAGTCGAGTTTCTGCATTAATTAGGGTCCAGGGGTTTCTCATCTCTCATCTTTCCAATTTTCTCTCGTGACAATCACTCAACTTCTAATTTGTCTATACTTTGCTTACTCTGCCCACTAATGCTCCCGTTAACCTTTCTCTTCCATTTTAGTCAGCCCCAGAAAAACTTGTGAGGAAGTATAATTTGTCCGTTTTGGATGTATTTGACAAAATTATTATGGTAATTGAAACTTGTAACTTATGCTAACTTAAAAAAGGAATTTTTGGTTCATTTAAGCAGAAACCCCAAAGGATGGTATAGCTGAGGGCACGGCTGATGGCATCCAGAGTTTCAAGTAATTGGGGTCAGGTTCTTAGTTTGCTGCACTCAGCTGTGGGCTCTGCAGACCATCCTTCTCACATACAGCTTCCAATCTCAGAATGGGAGAGGTTCTGTATCCACAAAGAACTTGCCCCTCAGGACAGGATATTTTGATTAGTCAGCTTGGGTCATAGGAGAATGCTGCTCTGTATCTGATGTGTAGTGTATGGCTAGGAATAGTCCTCTTGTTCTTTGGATACCTATGTCTGCAGTGGGGGGTGAGGTTCGGATGATATTTCTACCCAAGTCACATGTGACGGAGTAGCAAATTCATAGGCAACCTGTAATGATGAGGTCAGCCACGCAGCCCTCACTGTGTGCTGTGGTCCAGCCACGCTGCAGGGGAGGAATTTCCACTCATCAGGCTGTTTCCGTTACTCACCATGGGGTGGTTCTTTTCCACCCAGCAGCCTAACTCTGATGTTCTCAAGGGCAGGACAAGGATGAACAGGAGGATGTCTCAGGGAAGTAAATTTCAGCTAAATATAAAGAAGAACATTTTTTTCTGTTACATTTTATTATATTATACTATTATATTCTTGCACTATATTATACATGAATACTTTATTAAAGACTTTCATAATAAACTCATAGGATTCAGTGTTATCATCTCATTATCATTATGATTTCTGATCTTGTGAAAAATATAGCCAAAGGTCATACTGGCTAGTTTCATATGTTTTCTTTTTTAAAAAAATACTTTTATTGATGCAGTGTAATTATACATTATGGTGAAATTAAAAGTGATACAAACACATATCACTTGGTGTATTTCCCATGCCCTTGCCTTCCTCCCCATATGTGTTAGTGAGATTGGTAGTGAAACCTTGTATGGGTATAACCTTAGTTGAACTGTTCCCAAGGAAGAACTTTTAACAGTCCTTGAGAAGAGCCAAAGAATGAGCTAAATTGGAAATGGTAGTTTCCAAGTTACTGGCTTTTAAGCAAATGTCTGTTGTCTACATGTAGAAAATTTGTTAGAGAAGATTTGTATGATAGGTAGAAAACTAAAAAAATGGTCAGCATTTCTGATTCTGGAGGCAAAAGTGTTGCTCTCTGAATATGCCCACGTGTACAGGTACACTTGTTTAAGAGGTCTGAAGTTTAGGCCAGAAAGACATGTAGGTCCTGATGCACAAGTTTTTAATTTTTAATTGTTACCTCTTAAAAGTTTTTTTATTGATGCATTGTAATCATACATCTTGATGGGTTTCAGGATGGTAGAAGTATATATGCATGCATTGGTCAATTAGCCCTACCCCAATTCCCACCCCTTCCCTCCCCCCTCCTTCTCATGCTCAGCATAGTAGTTGACTTTGATGTATTTGTGTATGTACATCCTGTGCATTAGGGTATTTCCCTCTTCTCCCCCCCCTCATCTTCCTCAGTTATGTCGCCTTCTTTACTCATCTGAGGTTTTCTCTATCATCTGCCCATGTCCTCCAGGGGGGCCATGGCTAACCTGCCCATGTCCTCAGCGCTGCGGTGCTCCAGGGTGGGGCTGTGGCTCACCCACCCACATCCTCAATGCTGGGGTGCTCCTGGGCAGGGCTACATCATCTTTGTCTCTCCTCCTTGCTCTCGCTGTGGAAGCAGTGCACACGGCCTGCTTCTTGTAGCTGTCTCCATCATAGGTGTGGGTCTGATCCAACTTGAGCTTCATCATGGTCCGGAGTTGACTGCTTTTGATGATGGTCTGTAGTCGCTGGCTTCACAGGGATCTGCTGCTTCTTTGCTGGAGGTCTCTGGGAACCACAATGTTGGCGTGGCCTCCAAGATGGCGCCACCACCACTGCTCTCCTCTCACCAGGTGAGATGCGTGGAGCTCTTTACAGTCCTCTGCTCTCTCTGCTGCCTCCTATTCTGCTGCATTTCGACTGTCATTGTTTCGTTGAGTTTTGGCTGCTTTTCTTTCCTCGTCAAGAAGCAGTATTCCGCTGGTTGAGTTCCAGGTCTCCTAGTGCCTGAAACACGTGGTCTCCCTCTATTTCGCCATCTTTAATCTCCAATATTTTTCAAATTAAAAAATAAAATGAGCCGGGTGTGGTGGCGCATGCCCGCAATCCCGTACCTTGGGAGGCTGAGACAGGAGGATCACAGGTTTGCGGCCAGCCTCAGCTACTTAATAAGGCTCTCTGCAACTTAGTGAGACCCTTTCCTTCAATTATCCGGTAAACTAGCCGGGCGTGGTGGCGCACGCTTGTAATCCCAGTACTTTGGGAGGCGGAGACCGGAGGATCCGGGTTCGCGGCCAGCCTCAGCTCTCTCTCTGTCTCTCCCTGTCTGTCTGTCTGTCTGTCTGTCTCTCTCTCTCTACTTAGTGAGGCTTCCGCAACTTCGTGAGACCCGGTTTCAAAAATAAAGTATAAAAAAAATAGGGCCGGGGGTGTAGCACGGAGGTAGAACGCCCCTGGGTTCAATCCCCGGTCCGCAAAAAAAAAAAAAAAAAAGAATTATCCGGTAAACTAAAGAATTAATGTCTTTTGCATTGAAAGCGTGCTTCAGGGTGGCCATTTCATAAACACAGCATCCCAAAGCCCAAACATCAGATTTATAGTTGTAGGTAGGGTTTGTTTGAGAACAACTCAGGGCTCATGTAATAGGGTATGCCATTGAGGGTGCCTGCCATGTCACAGAGGCTCTCTAATATTTGGACAATTCCTAGGCCACCCACTTTGATGATGTTTGTTAGAAAGGCATTTTGAGTTTTCAGATCTCGATGAAGGATATGTTTCTCATGTAAATACTGCAAAGCCATGGCAATCTGTACAAACCACTCTACGACTTGACTCTCAGGCAAAAGTTGCCCTTTCTGCTCCTTGAGCTTCCGTACAGATTGCCTCCTTGACAGAAGCCCATGACAATGTAGAGGGGACCTTCTCCTCCCTCCCGTGACTCTTTGTAGGTGGCAGTGTTGGGGTGCTTCAACTGAGACAAGAGCTGAGCTTCCTGTTCAGCAGCTCGCCGTTTTCCTCTGGAGGCATTTCGGAGATTTAGTTTTTTGATGACATACTGCCATCAGGCTGGTGCTTCATGAGCATCACCTCCGGTAGCTGCCCCTGCCCACGACCCGCATGCAGCAGCGCCAGGGGCGTGTTCCCGGCGCGGGCCCACAGTCGGGATGTGGAGGTGGCAGGCGGGTAGGGCGATGAGCCGTGGCAGGAGGCCCTGCTCATGCCCGAGAGGCAGAGATGGCGCCACAGTGAAGGCCAGGACAGGAGCACCGAGGCCCAGCCCACCGCCACGCTGCTGCCATGGCGACCCTCTTAAAAGATTCTTAAGGTCTTTCTCTTGTAAATTGTTTTGTATGCACATAAAAGACTAAACATTTTTGGCTTTATACATTATATTTATCTTTAAAAGGTTTTCTTTGAAATTGATTTTATCTATTCAGGCTTCATAGTTTCATTGTGTTGACTCATTTCAGTAAAATATAACACAGAGTTATATAATCCATTTATTTTCTGATCTATAATATTTTTTATGAATCTTCTCATCTTAATGTGAATGTCATCAATACGTTATAATGTTTTTTCCAAGTGATAATTTTTAATTATTTTCTATAGAAAATTTGATATATAGATCTTGCATTACACATTTCATTTACCAAATGAGATGCTTTATGTAAATTACTGTACTGAATCATAATTTTATAATTTCAAACTATGTATTTTGAGAATTTTGAGTTCTATTTGGAAATGAAGACAAAAGTAGTGACTTTTTTCCATAAAAATAAAGCCCTTGTAAGATTTGTGATGTATTAACTGATAGAGAATTAAAGCCCAAGGTCTGACTTCAGACACCTGGCTTTAAATCAAATGCCATTTTAGCCGTGTGATTTAGGAAGGCTAATGACTGAATCTGTGTCTCAGTTTCCAACTCTGTGAAGTATTGACAACAGAAGTACTTGCCTTTCAGGACTGTGGTGAATTTTAAAAGACATAATTCAGGAAAGTCATGGCACACCTAATCACATAACAACTCAGTAAACCCTTAATAGTTAGAATGGTGTTATTTCCTGTTTTATAACATCCAGAGATGTGAACAAAGCTATGTGCCAGGGGAAAAGTGCATTAGCTCTGCCAGTCATCAACAAACAGCAATTTTAGTTGTTTGTGGTTTCTGCAATTTTATTTTGATGCTCATCATTTGCTTTGTGTGAGGTTTGTTTTGAGGTAAGATGAAATATTAATTCCCTCATGTCCAAAAAATATAACAGTTGTTGGTGTTAAAATCCCTGGTATGAAGGTTGAGATTATGACCGATACTCAAGTGGAGAAAAAATTTAAAACGTGTAAGAAATAATGTAAATTGTAGGTGCCTATGAACTGACTTCTTCAACTGCAGGAGTGATCTGGAAGGGCAAAGGCTGACTCTTGCAACATGGGAAACATGTGACATCCTTTAAAACCAAAACCAAGGTGGAAATACATCACGTGACGCGTGCAGGTATTAATATGTCACTTTGAAGCTATGGTGTGTGATTACAATGCACCAATAAAATTATATAAAAAGAAACAAAGGCAAGTGATCAAGTAGCCCTAACACTTTGTGTGTGGTTGGATTATAGAAAATGAAAATTGGAAACCAGGACAAATCGAGGGCAGTGTTAAAACACAACTGAATCTGAGTGCGCACGAAGGGGCTGCTATGTCCCCATGGCTTCCAGGCCCCCAAGGCATGTGACGCTGTCAGGACAGTGTCTGCTGTCTGGCAGCTAAATGCCAGGGGCTCCAAGATGGTCTCAACACAGGAAAGAGCTGCTGATAAAAAGTTTTTATTTTTTTTCTGTATGAAAAAAAAGGCTTCTTCAGTTAAAACCCCCATTCGTTCTATTATGTACCACCTTAAAATAATGGGAATGAATTAGCATACCCCTCCAAGGCAACAACGGGTTATTCTCTAGAACTGTCTCAATAGACTTTCGAAGTAGATGAAACTGGTCAATTATGAAAAAAAATATATGTATATATCATCAGGGAGGAGAGGGTATGACTGACTTTAGTGATTCAAAGGACTAATTTGTATTCTTTGAGGAAATGCATTGGGGGACCACAAACAAATCCCTCTTCGTTTGAAGTTACAAAATTATAGTGTTAATTAAAGCAACACTTAAGACTCTAAACTGTCTTGAAGAAGACAAGCTTCTGTGTGATTGAAACTCTCTTATTTAGGCAATAACCTTTGGAGTTTTCTAAATAATTGGAAATGACATGGAAATATAATTTTTGAAATTAATTTAAAACTTAAATTAACTTGAAACACTATAAAGTTCCAACTTTCTTGCTTAGTCAGAGGATGTAAAAGAAATATTTCATGCTAAAATCAATTTCCATGGCCCTTTGCCACAAAATAATAAGTATAATACTACTTATTTTGTACCAATTATACTCTTTCCTTTTGTAACATTGATTCTTTTTGTGTCTTTTAAAATAAGTGAAACAGCTTTTTGTAAAAAGTCCTGGAATTTTTTGACAAGTCTCTGATGTATCAAGTATATTACCGATTAACATATTTTCTTTGTTTTAAATGATTTATAGTCTTTCTGGGAGTAGAATAAGATGTTGAAACCTATGAAGCTTGCTCAGTGAATAATTCAACACAATGGGGGAAAGGAGAATGGGTCACTGTGAAACATCTTGATTTTCATTTTCCCTTTTTTAAGGAAATACAGCTTAAAACATTTTCTAAATATAGATAATTTCATCAGGCAGATATGAAACCAGGTCGACAAGTAGACAATGTCAAGGAGCAATGCCACACTTTACAACAATTAATCACTAATCGTAAAGTTAAAAGTCACAATTATTTTATGACAACCATTTAAAATGATTTAAAACAGAATTCTTCCCAGAAGGTTATGACACAACCTTTACAGAAGTAATAGAATAGTTGAATATAAACATATAACTTGAAATTTCCTGAGTCATAATTTTTTCTTGCAAATGCAGGGCTTTTTGAACCAATTCAGTTTCTCCTCTTTTTTTCCCCCACATCAATTTTCTAGAAGTTGCCAAATTGGTCTACTTCTGAGAAACAAATCGCCCGTGAGCTCGGGCATGCTGTCTGTTGTTTCATTTTTTTGATCCTGGGCATGCTGGTGACACCTGCTGCTCAGGTGTCTGCTGTTTACTAAGCTACCTGAATGAGCCCACAGAGGACTGCTTCTCATGGGTACCACAGTGTCCCACAGGGCACGGTGGCATCTGTCAGGCAGCGCTGCTCCTCCTCAGTGTTGCGTCCGAGCACTGTGTTTCTGGAACCCTGTGCTTTGTTCCATGCTGAACTGCGGAACGTGTCTCCTGTTGGTGCTGAGGTCATCAGGGTTTGCTTCCAGTTTCTTACAGAACTTTAACTGAAAAGGTTCCATCAGCTTTCCTGCTCAGACAGCTCTCCCATGCCCAGCCCACCTGCAATAGGTCTCTAAAACAAGGTCACCGGAAGCTGCTGATCTACAGGTGGTATCTCCTGAACCCTTCTTCACCCATCATTATTCCTAATATGACTTCTTTTGACCCAGTGCATTTGATGCAGGGTGAATAGCAGATAATTCATATAAGAATGTCTACTTGGGGGGATCCTAGGTTTGCAAAATGTAATTGAATTTTAGATCAGATTCCCTTACTTATGAACAGAAGTCTGAAAATTTGTAAACAAAAATATTACTTCCCATCCATTAAGTACTAGATAATAATATAACCAAGATATTAATTATGAATCCACAAAGTTTAGATGAATGAGATTTACCTTGTTTTTATTCACTGGGAAATTAGGCCATTAATATCTACCTCAAAATGTGTTTGGAGGATTGAATTAGCATATGTTAATTCATATGCCCATATGAATTTATATAGTCCCCTATAAGGGGGCTGTGGTGCTCCTTCCTACTGGAGTGCCCAATCTCCTTTATGTGAATTTTGTTGAAAATCTGAGGTGTGAATATTCAGAGGCCATGCTGCAAAGGAGGTGAGAGCCCAGTCTCAGGCAGATACCTGTGCTGGAGTCCTGCTTCTCTATATCATATCTTTATGTCCTTGAACAACTTAACCTCTTTGCCTCAGTGTTCAGCGTGTAAATGGGAATAATAATATTACCCACCTCAGAGGGTTCTTGTGAGGACTGAATGAGGTTAAAACTTGTTTTAGTCAGCTTCTCCATTGCTGGATCAAAATACGTGACAAGCACATCTTAGAGGAGGAAAGGTTTATTTGGCTCACTTGGTGACTGGGCACGTGGCAGAGAGAAGTTGCTCTGAGTTGTGGTGGCCGGAAGCAGAGAGCATAAGGGGACTAGGGACATATATAGTCCCCAAGATCATGCCCTACTGACCCATCTCCTCCAGCCATCCCCACCTCTGAACCTTCCTGCACTGGGGACATGCTTTCAGCATATGAGCCTTTGGGGGGGGCATTATAAATCCTAACTATAACACTTGCCAAGAGCTCAGAACAGTTCCTGGCTTATAGAAATCCCTCAGTAAAATGTCAACTTACTGCTAGTATGTATCTGTCTGTTTTATTTCACAGAGAGAATTTCCCATCTCATAGAAAAACTGGAAAATCGTGAAATGATTCAGGTCAGTGGTTTTCAATGTGAGTGTGCATCAGAATCACCTGGAGGGCTTGTTGCAGCCAGATTGTTGGACCTCATTCTCAGAGATTCTGATCTAGTAGGTCTGGGGTGGGGTTGAGAGGGGGTTGTGAGAATTTGCATTTCTAGCAAGTTCCTGGTGAATGCTGGTATTACTGGTCACAATCACATTTGCCAGCAGTCAAGAACACAGGAATGGAGGGAGGCAGGAAGTAGGTAGGTTGTCAGTGGGTCTTAGCCAACTGTGCTGGAATTCAGAGCAGGTCTCTGTTTTTATGTGGGGGAAGCGGAGGGTAAATTTGGAGAGAACAATCACATGAGCTGGGAGGAAGGAATGCACAGCTCAGTGGGCACCTCAGACTTTGGAGTAAGGATGTGGATTCTAACAGCTACCAGAGGCAGCAAGCAGCTGAGAGAGCAGGTTGGACGCATCAGTGCCTGAAACTGAGCACTGCCTGGGAAGACAAAACCTGACAAGTAATATATTTCTTCTTAGTTTTTTTGTTTCCTCACATCTCCCTCCTCCCCCCCAAAAAAACAGGATACGTTTTACAATTAAATATAGTGGTTTCCACTTCCCCCAAAGTGCTATTGTATTGTTAATGGCTTCTTTAAAATTTTCTGATTTTTGAATTAAAGAAATAATAAAGAAAGATTCTTAGGATGAATTTAATCCTTCAGGCTTGATTTCATTTCCCAAATCTCTCCTTGAATCCCTTTTATTTTCCTCCCTCTCTTTAATTTCATTACCAAGTCTTTGTGCTTTAGAGAATACCACTACTTAACAGGGAATTTTCTTTACTTTGGAGCAGGTACAGCTTTCCTGAAGCCAAAAGGTTGAAACGTCTCTGGCATTTCATATTTGATGCCATCTGAAGTAATAATATGAAATTAGTTCCTATAACTTGGGAACAATTTTTTAGGACTGAAGCATGAAGCAGAAATATCATCATGTCTTTCCATATCAATATTAATGTTGCAGGGTTGGAAAGAATAAAGGCTTGTTGGGGTTTCTAAATTGAATAAATATGGGAAGCAGAGAGGAAATATGTTTATGCCACTCCAAGTGTCATTTATACAAAAGATTCTGTACACATGAGGGATGCTTTTAGATCAACAGATAGCGTATTTACATCGGTATGCTTCTAAACCTACTGGCAATATATTTGATAAATATCTTTTAATATTAAGGAGCTACAAATATCTGCTCTGGGTGGTACAAGGCCCCTCTGATCATTTTTCCTTCTTCCTTTTAATATCAGATCCTCTAAACTAATGGAAACACAAATACACGAAGGAGAACAACAACCCAATACTTGGAGCCATTAATTTCATTTGATGACACCGATGCAGCAGAACGATTACTTGAGCAAGTGTTGCTGAAATAGTGGCATTGTTTGCATTAATGGTAGACCATAGAACAAACTCCAGCTTTCTATCTATCATGTATAACTTATGCTGATATTTATGTCTTACTGCAACTCTTCTGATGGTGGAGGTAGTAAGTTGCTGTGGTAGAAATAATTTCTCTATGCATTAGAAAAATAATGAACTATATTTACATTTTTAATAACAGTAATAAAAATAGTATTCCTTTGTTTTTTGCTGTTGGAGATTTCTTTTCAGTATAATTAGGGATCTTAAAACTTGGTCAGAGAAAGGTTTTTCAATGATGTTGAAATGACATGTGTGCTGTTGGCATTATCAAACAATGCTGAGGCCACCCATTGCTGTCCTTTGGTGTCTCATTAACATCTTGACAAAGACTTTGAAAACACAAAAGGTTCCTTATAAGTAAAATGGAAATAGAAGTATAAAGTTGGCATGGAAGTTTCGTAATTAAAGTCTGGAAGGCTTTGCTGATATTTCATCAATGTGTCCTGAGATTTATTTGGTAGTTTTGATGCTGTTTCTAAACTATATCCCAAGATTTCATGGTGGTATTTCTTTTTTGTCTCTAAATTAATTTTTACATGCTTTTATTGGTGCATTGTAGTCTCACATCATAATCATGGTGGTATTTCTTTAGTTATATGGAAAGTGGTGGTAATCCTCTCTATCTTTGTCGTGTCAGAGAAACAAACCAAAACATCACGACCTGAGCTTCTTTTCCAGATCTGTCACTTTATCAGTTATGATTTGTGTTCAGCCACTAGTAGGAGAGAGACTGGATTTCAGCAGCTTGAAAGGATTTATTTTTCTTCTTTTGTGACCAGAAATCTCAAGTAGGCAGCCAGTGGCGTTGGTTTAGTGGCTCAAGAATATCCTGGTCAAAGTCTCTGTGGTCCTTTGGGTCGTTCCCTCCTGGTCAAGATGGTTGCTGGGGCCTCAGCTGTCACATCTGACTTTCAGTGAACAGGAAAGAAGCGGTCGTGGGGGCATGAAGGGCTTTCTCAGAAGCTCCACTTAGAGATTTTGCTTTTATTTCATGGTCCATCTTGTCTTCAAAGGATATTGGGAAATGGGTTTTTCCTTGGTCTTTCAGCTCTGCGGTGCCTGGGCAGAGCAGCCTTCATGGACTTCTGAGAGAGCCTTCAAGTAGAAAGACTCACATTGTGGCAGCTGGAAGTCATGGAGTAGGATGACCTGAGAGCCTGAGTGGGGTCTGCAGCATCTGCTCCCCCAACTTTACTTGTAAATACCCTTTCCTTATTTCTGCTGGTCGGAGGAACACCCACTGATTCTCATAACCGTATCAAAGAGGGAGGAGTTATTTCCTGGATATGTCAATTTTTTGCTGCTGTGTGACAGGACGGGTGAACCTGGTGGCTTAAAAGTAAACACATTTCTTAGCTCATAGTCTGTAGATGAGAAGTCTGGGTGAGCACCCCTGGGCTCTAGGCTCGGGGTATCAAATAGCTGAAATCAAGGTGTGCGGGAGGCTCTGGGAAAGAATCCGCAGCAGGCTGCTTCAGGTTGTGGCAGCATCCACTTCTCTGTGGTTCTGGGACTGAAGTCCTCTTCTCCTGCTGGCTGTCAGTGGGAGGCCGCCCTGCCCTCACCTTCTAGAAGCAGCCCACATTCCTTCTCACGTGGCTCCGCCTCCCTTATCAAGCCAGCAGTGACATGTTGGGTCCTTCTCATGTCTGGAATCCCTCTGGCTTCCTCTTCTGCCACCTGCCAGAGGAAGCTTTCTGATTTTCAGGACTCTTGTGATTTGATCTGGCCTATCTGGATCTCTGGATCTCTGGGCAGCTGAGCCATACAAAGTAATCCAATCACAGGAGCGGCACCTCGTCATATTTACAGGCTGCAGGGATTGGGATATAGAATTGGGGGCAGGGGGTATTTTTAGATTTCTACCTACCACATTGATAAAAGCTCCTTTTTCTGAAAACCTTTTCCACCTTCCCCTGCTCACTTTGCCACCACACCCCAAGTATAATTGATACTCTTGCCTTCAAGTCCCTACTGTACTCTGTTGTTTTATCAGAACATGTAGAATTCATTATGACACTAATTATTATTCTGAAAGGCAGGCTTTGGAATCATGCAGTGAGGGTTCAAATATGATCTTGAGCTCTAAGACTTAGAGTTAATTGCAAATTTCAATTTTTCTCTTGCTGGGTTGTGAAATTTAACAGAGATGGTGTATGTGAGCTACTTGCTACATTTGACACATTGTATAGAGGGACACTCAGTAAGTGGTAGTTTTTCTCTTTTGTATGCTTATCTGTTTTCTCTGTCTTCAAGATAAACCCATAGATAGTGTGGATTATGTTTTATGCATATTTATGTTTCTAGAGCTTAGCATAGTCCCTTTCTTCCTTTGTGGATTTCAGTATTTGTTGAACGAATGAATACATTATCTCCTTGTCTATTTCTTTACCTAACAAATGAGAATATAAAAATATATTTCATCTACTTTCAGAGTTAGTTGTTAAGACTCTATAGAGTAGTTGGTGTGACCACACTTTGCTAGGTGTAAAACAATACACCCAAGGCGTGGGGTGGGCTTGCCTTACCTACTTATTGATAAAGGCAGGGTCAGGACATGGTACCATATGCAGAGTCAGAGAATAGAAAAGTAACTTTGACTTGTTAATACTTTTCATGAAGCCATTAACTTTAGTTACATTTCCAGTTGTGGGGAGTTGGTTTTAAGCTACCAGCTTGCTATAACTGATTTGGCCAACAAGAATATATGTTTGTCTTGGGCTAAGAGTATGAAGTCAAACCACATGATACTGAAATTGAGAGGATAAGATGCAACAGAAGTCATAACAGAGGGTGGAGCTTATACTTGTGAAGGAATATAGGTATTTTTTTTTAAAAAATAAGGAACAAGGTATTAAAATGAAAACAAGATAGGAGCCTAATTTAATGTTAGGAGGCACGGAAACTTGTCCAGGGGAATTTGAGTAACCTATTGATGCTTTGGAGAGGCTTTTGTTTGAAAGGGACTTAAAAAAAGATGCCAATAATAGTGTAAGTGGTTAGTACATGTCTATGCCTAATGGGTTCAATGGTTTTGACTATATTTATAGTGTCAGACTAATTTATTCAAACATCCTGTCAGTGAGATTCATTTTAAGGAGTGACTTCCACCATTCAAAAAATTACCTGTTACTTTTGTTATCAGTATGAGGATATAATTAAATCAACTCCAATTAAGATAAAATGGTGGAAGCAATTACATGTGCTGTCTCAGTCCAGGGGTATATTGTTCAACAACATTGTCATTAGATTATTCCCTGTCAAAATATTTTTCCAGTTTTTGGTGATGAGCTTCACAGTCAGTCTGGAAAAATCAGGCACAATTTCTGCTATTTCTGGGCAGTAGCACAGACACACACTCACCGAGGGGCTTCAGTGATTGGTGAGATCATTTCTACACAGAGATCCTGCGAGGCTATGTGATGGGCTTGTCAGATTATAACCCTGGACTGAGTTTCTTTCTCTCGTGAGGGGTTTAGACATTTACATTGGAGGCTGATGGAGGGACGTGCAATGGATTTTGTTCTGCGAAGCATATCATTTTGAGCACAATAATCATGAAAGATATTCTGGAATGAAAAGCACTCTGCTACTCAGGGATCCCATTTTTTACT
Source organism: Glis glis (assembly GCA_004027185.1). NCBI lineage: Eukaryota > Metazoa > Chordata > Mammalia > Rodentia > Gliridae > Glis > Glis glis. The sequence goes on from PVJS01001232.1 coordinate 83,913, forward strand.
TTTTAAAGTGAACAAATATTTTTGAAACCCACAGGATGAATATCAGTTTTTCTAGGGAGGAGCTGAGTAGAAAGTAAGCATGGTTAGTTCCCTCGCATTTGCAGGATAAAAAAGAGCTTTTTAAAAATGCCACAGATAATACCTTTTGTGAAGACAATTTTCCTATTTTTATTACAGTGAAATTTTAGTTTTTAAACTCTCATTGGGATTTCTAGCCATTTGGAATTAATGTTTTAAGCCCATATTGTACTCAGCGTGTCCCCATTCACTAGTAAGTGATATGGAAATAACTCATCCCACACATTGAAGAGAACTATTCATTTCTCATTGTTCAGTTGTGGAATCAGAATTTGTTTTCCAAACTAAAGTGTTGTCCAAAGGGTGTGTTTCATTTACTCTCAGTTGAAATTTTACAGAAGAGGAGAGCATTTATAATGATGAACTATGATTGGCTAATTCATATTCTCTTTTCTATTTCAAGTGCCTCAGATGGATGAGATCAGCTGATTGTGTTTTTTAGGTCATGGTACAACATTATTACCAATCAAGCCATTTCTATTTTCAGGTTTTTTTCTTTCTTTTCTTTTTTGGGGTACTGGGGATTGAACCCCGGGGTGTTCTACCTCTGAGCTACACTCCCAGCCCTATTTTATTTTATTTTGAAAAAGGGTCTCACTAAATTACTGAGGGCTTTGTTATGTTGCTGAGGCTGGCCTTGAACCTGGGATCCTCCTGTCGCAGCCTCCCAAGTACTGGGATTACAGGTGTGTGCCACCACACCTGGCTTATTTTTCTTAAATGATTCATTTTATCCTTCTGTCTATCCTCAGATGCAGTCATTCTTGCCCCCAAGCCTTTGCACATTGTGTTTACTTACATATTTGTGTACACTTTTGAAAATTTAGTGTTGGTTTGTGTGTTTTAATGTACATGATTATATACGACCTATAATCACATTGCTCTATAAGTTTCATTATATTTCATTGAACATTGTTATTGAGCTCACCCATGTTGCTATACATTACTTATGACTGTGATAGTTTTCTATCATATACATAGACACATTTTCTTTTTTTACTCCAAATTAGTGGGCACATGACTTTCAGCTCTTTCCTTCTGCAAATAATACTTCAATAAACATTCTCAGACACGGATGGGCCTGTGTATCCATTCCACAGAATAATCAAAATAAAACTCTCTATTCCTACTCCCTATGGAATTCAGATTGCCCATTTTAAAAAATTTTAATTGTTTGGAGTGAATTAATTTTTCCACTTATTGAACTGCTTACCATTTTTAATGCATCCGAATTTTGGTTTGCAGCCTCAACTTGTATTTTTCCCCTCACCTCTCTCTGCACTCACTCTTTCCTACCTAGCAATTTTTTGGTTACCTCCAGGTCTCATATTGAATTTCCTGTCTCACTCTGATAATCAGTATCACTAAGCCTGTGGGCACAGGACTCAGGTCCTGACTGGGAAGCTGTTTTTGCTTTTTCTGTCTCTCGAATGTGCAGACATCCTCAGGCAGCCATTCTGGCTTATATTATTTCAGCTTCCTTTCAGAGGAAGGGTGGACAACTCCAGTCCTGGTTTTAAACAGTGAGCTGGTTTAGACTCTTCTCTTGTCTAGGGCACTTTGGGTCTCCATTAGTGATTGTACTGGTCTTTACTGGCTGCATATTAACCTTGTTACACAGCATCTCTACCAGAGGCTTACAGTTATGAATTTATAAACATTTTCTTTCATCTAACTCATTTTTACTTGAGTACTTGACATGCCATTAAAAATATACACATATTGCTGGTCCTTGAAACTCTGGTTCTTCTTTTAAGTTTTTTTTTACAGTTGATTTTTTTTTCAGACATTTTTGGTTCAAATGACATGGAGTTCAGAACTGGGTTGAAAGGTCCAGAAAATATGTCTGTTTAATTCATATGCTTTGCTACTGCAAAAAGATGATCTTTGGTCTTTGCACAAGTCTTCAGAGAATAATAGGCCATCTTTCAGGTACTCTAGCATCAGATCTGCGCAGTGCTTTAGTCTGACAAAATGTAGCTTGAAGTTCTAATTAAGTAACTTCAAAAAAGTAACTTTTTTGAATGTGAGAAATAGCAATGTACATGTCTCTTAGTTTTTAAATTGTGTAGCAAAATATAATTCTCTTAGTAATTTCACCCACCATATTTTGGATATGGTTGCTGTAAACATCCCGTCAGAAAACTCTTACGATCTTCCTCTCTGATTCTTTGAACAGTGGGCCGTTCCTCCTCTGGGGAAACAGACTCAATAGAGGCTGTTTACATATCTTTTCAGGGAAAGCTTTTATTTGTTAAGTTACAAATATCCACTAGTTTTCTTCTCTTTCTCATAGGATTTAAACTATGTGGATCTCAATCTAAGGAAGCTTTTTTGAAGAGGGAAGTAGAGACTCCAGGAATAATACTTGAAAATAGTCCTTTGGATCTAAACACATTTGACTACTTTTAAAAAATTTTAAATTCAGGCTTGACATTTATTCTAGCATACTTTAGTGTATTTTTTGAAAAAAAACACTTTCTGATGATAACTCTCAAATCTAAGTATGTAATATGATGATTTTTAACAAATTTTTAGGATCATGATCGATCATAATATAGAGTATATCTATTATCCCCAAAAGATCGCTTGTGCCCTATTGCATCCAATACCCTACATTCACCCTATGGTCTCTGGAAACCACTGATCTGCTTCTTGTCACTACAGTTTTATGTTTTCTAGAACTTCATATAAACAAAATTATAAAATTATAGTCTTTTGATCATGAATTGTTCCCTTTGTCATGTAATATATTGATTCCAGCTCGTGCAGTGGCACACACTTATAATCCCAGCTAGTCTGGAGGCTGAGGCCAGGAGGATCACAAGTTCATAGTTAACCTGGGAAACTTAGTGAGACACCTGTCTCAAAATAGAATATATCTAAATAAAGTGGTAAACTGGCCTTGGTTCAATGCCCAGTACTGAAAAAAAAAAAGTCGAGCCTAGGAAACACTCCTTTCCAGACATTTGCTTGGTTTATATTAATGTAGCCACTCCTTTTATGTCAACTATAGCATGATATATATTTTTCTACCTTTTTCATTTTTATCAAGGTATAACTGACAAAAATTCATACATATATTTAAAATGTACATCTTGATGTTTTGATATATGTATATATTGTGAAAGAATAATCAGGCTAATTAAGATATCTATCATCCCATGTAGCTTTCCTCCTGCCTTTCTTTTTCTCTTCCTCCCTTTCTTTCTTCTTTCCTGTGAGAACACTGAAGACCTACTCTCTCAGCAAATTTCAAGTATATAGTGCAGTATCGTTACTATACTCACGATTCTGTACATGAGATCTCCAGAACCGGCTTATCTTGAAGACTGAAACTTTGTACCCTTTGACCAACTTCTTCCATTTTTCCCTCTCCCCAGATCCCGGCAACCACCATTGTGCTTTCTGCTTCTATGAATTTTGCTATTTTAGATTCAACACACACATTAAATAATATAGTATATGCCTTTCTTTGTCTAGATTATTTGATTTACCACAATGTTCTCTAGATCCACTCACACTGTCACAAAAAAAAATCTCCTTCTTTTTAAAGGCCAAATAATGTTCCATTTTATATTTACACATACACAGAGTTCAGTTTGTGTGTGTGTGTGTGTGTGTGTGTGTACCTCAAATTTTCACTACACATTCATCCATCGATGGACATGTAGGTTGTTTCCATATCTTGGCTATTGTGGATAATTTTGCAATGAACATGGAAGTACAGTTATCTCTTTAAGATCCTTATTTTTACTACATTTGGATATATATCCAGAAGTAAAATTGCTGGATCATACAGTAGTTCTAATTTTAATTTATGAGGAACCTCTGTACTGTTTTCTGTAATGTCTATACCAATTTACATTCCCTCTTTCTCAACATCTTCAGCAATACTTATTATCTTTTTGATAATAGCCATAGTAACAGACGTGAGATGATGTCTCACTGTGGCTTTGATTTGCCTTTCCTTGATTAGTGATGTTAAAATCCCCTTTCATGTACCAATTGCCCATTTAAATGTCTTCTTTTGGGAAATGTCTATTCAGATCCTTTGCTCATTTTTTCACTGAATTGTTTTTTGCTATTAAGTTGTATGAGTTCTTTTATATATTTTGAATTAACCACTTATCAGATGATTTTTAAGATATTTCCTCCCATTCTGTAGGTTGTCCTTTCACTTTGTTGGTTGCTTCCTTTGCTGTGCAGAAGCTTTCTAGTTTGATGCATCTCATTTATCTATTTTTGCTTTTGTTGTCTGTGCTTTTGGTGTCATATCCAAAAAAACTCATTGCCAAGGCCAAGGTCAAGAAGCATTTCCCCTTTATTTTCTTCTAGTAGTTTTGTGGTTTCAGAGCTGTGTAAGTATTAAATCTGCCTTAAGTTGATTTTTGTATATGGAGTTAGTTAACAGTCCAGTTCATTCTTCTGCATGTCATATCCATTTTTTCCTCAATGTAATTTGTTGAAGAGACTATTCTTTTGCCATTGTGTGTTCTTGGTGCTCTTGTTTAAGATCAATTGACCACAAATGCATGAATTTACTTCTGAGTCCTCTATTTTGTTTCATTGGTTTATATGCCTAAGTTATTAATATACTATTTTGATTATTATACCTTTATAGTATGTTTGGTAATCAGGAAGGTTCAGCTTTGTTCTCTTTATTTAAGATTGCTTTGGCTATTCTGGGTCTTTTGTGGCACTATATGAATTTTAGCACTGCTCTTTCTATTTCTATAAACAATGCCATTGGGACTTTAGTAGAGATTACATCTGCAGATTGCTTTGGGTAGCATGGACATTGTGACAATATTAATTCTTTCAATCATACACCCTGACTTATGAGGGTCAGAGCCTGTCTCCAGCCTACCTATCCAGTCTCTTCTGCATCTCTACACTGAAGCCACACTAACCTCTCTGTTCCCCAGTTGTGCCAGGGTCTCTCCTGTCATGGAGCCTTTTTTACATGCTATCTTCTTTACCCTTAATGCTTCCTACCACCATGCTACCATTAAGATGTCCACAAATTCCTGGATATTCCTCCTATTGAGAGAAATGGGGTCTATTCTCTTTCTGTTGAATCTGGGATCAACCATAATTACTTTGACCAGTAAAATATAGTTGAAATGACTTTGTGCTAGTTCTGGACCTAACTTTTAGGAAGAATAGTGCTTCCATATTGGCCTCTTAGAGCCTTGAGCCATTACCAAGGAGGTCTGACCATCTGTCTGGAGAAAGAATAGGGAGAGACTACATAATGAGGGGTAAGGAGCCCAGATAAGTCCAGTTTTCCAGATGTCTGTGCCCAGAAGCCAGCCAAGTGAGTGGAGCCCTCTTGGATACTCCAGGCTAACTCAGCTGCCAGGTGAATATCAGAGAATAACCACACTTGATTCCACATGGAGCAGGAAATCATTCAGTGAAAGTCCTGACCCATAAATTTTTTTTTTTTTTTTGCGGTACTGGGGATTGAACACAGAGGCGTTCTACCTCCACGCTACGCCCCCGGCCCTATTTTTTATGCTTTATTTTGAAACCGTGTCTCACAAGGTTGCAGAGGGCCTCACTAAGGAGAGGGAGAGAGAGAGAGAGAGAGAGAGAGAGAGAGCGAGAGCTGAGGCTGGCCGTGAACCCGGATCCTCCGGTCTCCACCTCCCAAAGTACTGGGATTACAAGCATGCGCCACCATGCCCGGCGCCATAAAATTTTAAAACATAGTAATAAAATGTTACTTTATGCCACCATGCTTTATTTTCAGCTGACAGATAACTGGAGCAGTCACCTTCCCCTGCCGAACTTGAGAACCCACATTTTCATATCAGTTTTTGAAATCTCGGCCCAAACATGTCTTCCTCAGGGAAACCAACTCACCTTAGTATGTTCTCTCATGAAACCATGTCCCTCTCTTTTGCAGTACTGGTTATAGTTATGATTTGATATTAGTTGGTGACGATTTGATCAATCCCTCCTCTATGATGAGGGCAGAGATTGGGTCTTTCTTATTGTTCACCATTACACCCCCAATGCATAACTCTGTGCCTGGCACAGTTTTGTTCACTAATGTTGTCAAATCGATGAATCAAAGAATGAATCCCAAACCGATGGGAGTGGTGAGGGGTGGCTCAGAACAATAATTTCACAGCATCTTGTTATAGAACGGGAAGTTTATGGCATCTGTAGTTCCCATTTTCCTTTTAGGGGATGGACCCTGAAAATCAGTTCATACCTGTGTTTACTTGAATCAAATGGAACAAAAATTTCTTCATCCAATGAGTCTTTAGTTTTAAAGTATTAAAGATGCTTTTGGAGCTACACAGAGAAACCATGAATCCTCTTGAAATCATTGGCTCAGTTCGTAATTGACATTTGGGGCAAGTTAGTCAAATTTTCAGTTAATGCCAATTGGTTTGTTCTGATTCTTGAAAATGTCAGTCGAATTGATTGGTTGAATAAAATAAAAAAAAGATGTAAATGGCATATATCTTTACAAAATTTACATTTTATGTTAGAGGAAATGCTTCTGGATCACGAGGGAAAGCAGAAACTTGGCATCTAAAATACTTCCTTTCTTAGAAAATTTTGGATTCATGAGGAAATCATAGTCATTTGAATAAAGTTTTTGGCAATTCATATAATATTTATGGATGGAATGACTCCAGAGGACTATGTCTGGCACATTTTAAGTTTCCTTCTGACAATCACAAAACAACCACATCCATCAGTGGGTATTTTTGAAGATATTTGTACTGAATTCTAGAACATGTTAGGCATAGATGTTAGGCATAGTATGGCCGGATCAGCTGCAGGTTCAGAAAGATTTCCCCTGTGGGCTCAGTGTCCACTTTGCCCTCACACACTAGCACATGAGGGCAGAGACCCTGTTTATTCAGCACCTGACCCCAAACACTTAGCACACTGTTAGGCTAATGAGTAATGAATGTCTTTAGTTATTTATTTCAGATTATTCCCAACAGGAAGAGCATAGCCAGTCAAGGGCTTGTGTCGTAATGAAAGCCCTGCTTAGCTGTGAAAGAGTGTAGAAAGAGTGTCAGGGAGATCCTTGAGAAGTGATCTAACTCAGACCTGCCGAGGTGCTTGCTACTAACCTTGTCGATACAGGGAAAGCTGGGATGTCTAGCTTAGAAGGATGTTGAGTTGTGATCTGTATATCCTCAGATAATTTCCTTTTAAGCTTGCTAGAATAAATTAAAATAAAATATTACATGTTAAAACTTTGTTTCCTTTTTTTAAAAAAACAAGTGCTATATAAGTATGCTTGCCTAATAGAGTATGAACATGTGTTCGTACTATCAAATTCTTTTGCTAAAAATTAGTGTTAATTAGGGTTACCTTTGCGTCTTGTTTATGAGTAGCATCAGGTTTTCTGGACTCTCTTTCCAATAAATCACTTCATGCCAAATAATAAAAGATACAGAGAATTTCAATATGACCTTAGAAATAAACACAAACTTATGTTTTGATTTATTTCAAGGCACTTTGAGCAGAACACTTACTAACAGCATGGTCTTGGTTCATACTCAAACAAAATGTTCTTAGGTCTGTTTTATCATTCATTCATTTATGAACTTTTGAAATGAAATCAGTTTTTATTGTAATTCTATGCATTCTTCATAATAGAGAGCTGCCAACATGAAATCCAATATTCCCACATGCTACAGACTAGAACCTCACACAGTAACAGAGCCATTAAGGAAATGATTATAATTTTATGCCGAGAAAGTCTGATACATGGGCTGTCTCTTGAGCTGTAAGTCCAGGCAACTGATCATTCATGTCATCTATAAACAATGAATTTACTTGCTCTAAATAATATTTTTAATGAGAAATATATTTTATTCAAAATGTTCTCTCACAGCATTTACTTAGCTTGTTTTAAATAAATGACCACTATTGTAACAAGGGTTCTCAAATTTTGGTTCCTGACCAGCAGCATCAGTATTGCCTGCAAACGTGCTAGAAATACATATTCTTGGGCTTTATCCTAGGCCTGCTCTTGGGCCCAGTGATCTGTATTTCATAACACTCTGTATGTGATTCTGATGCCCACTCAAGTTTGAGAGTCACTGACCTATAAAGTTTGGTGGCACAGTAAATTTAGCAGAAAAAAAAATCTTAGAAAGATCAGCCCTATTTACAAAAAAACTAGATAAATATGTTTGGATTTTTTGTTCATAGAAATTCCATTGTTACTATTTTGTAGTAAAACTCACTTTAATATCCATGTCCTTAAGAATGTTGTTCCAGTCATCCTTTGTCTTATGAAAAAATGATGTATTTTTCATAAAATCGAAGCAATAAAACAGCCCATTTTGATTTCAAATCTATACCATCCTTATTAGCCTTTGATTTATTTAAATGGAATTAAACTCAATGTTTCAAATTCTCCAATTATTGGATATAGAACATATAGGTTCAGTGAATTTCTGAATGTCCATCTGGACAATTCATTAGCTGACCTGAGCCGTCTACTCTCTTCTTTAGTGCTTTTTACTGCCCTAATGCTTACAGCATCTGAGTTTTGCAATTCACCAGGGCTGACCTTCGGCCAAGGGGTCCATTGAGTCAAACTTCCCATTCTTTCTTTCTCAGTGATGTCCTCGAGGTTCATCTGTGCTGTAGCATGTGACAGGATAATATTCCACATGTTATTTATCCATTTACCCCTGGAAAAACATTTGGGTTTCTTTCACCTCCTGGCTATTCTTGTGAATAGTGCAAGTATGAACATGGTAGTGCAAATATCTATTTAAAATCCTTTAAACCTTTATTAACAATACTTTGGAATATACCAAAAGCTGGATTGCTAAGTCATATAATATTTCTACTTAATTTTTTTGAGCAGCTTCCATATTGTTTCCCACAGCAGCGACACCGTTTTACAACCCCAACAATAGTGCACAAAGATTCCACTTTGTCTACATCCTCATCGGCATTTGCCATTTTCTGTTTTTCTGAGACTAGCCATCCTAATGGTTGTGAGGCGTTATCTCATTATGGTTTTGATTTGCATTTCTCTGTTGATTAGTGGAGATGAGCATCTTTCATATGCTTGTTGGCCATTTGTGTTTCATCTTGGGAAAAATGTCTATTCAAGTCTATTTATTAATTTTTAATCAGGACATTAGGGCCTTTTATGGTTGACTGAAGGAGTTCATTATATATTCTAGATATTAACCCATTATCAAATATGATCTATAAAATATTCTCTCCCAATCCACAGGTTGCCTTTTCACTCTGACCATGGCCTTTGATTTACAGAAATTTTAAAGTTTGACATAGTTCTGTTTGTCTAGTTTTGCTTTTATTAATTGTACTTTTGGTGTCATAGCCAAGAAGTTGCTGGTAAATCCAATGTCATGAAGCTTTCCCCCTATGCTTTTTCTAAGTGCTCATAGAATTTTAACTTAAGAAGCTACATTGTCACTCCCAGGAACATTTTTGGCAGTGTGTGTGTAATTTTAATCATAAATTGTGACACCATACTATGGGTAAAATAAAAGTAGCATTCATTTACATCAGTATTCTAAAATTTACCCATTGTTGAGAGACATTAGAACATGAATGAACTATGTTAGGTATAATGAATATATGATCTGCATTTTTTTTTGTGGTATTGGGGATTAAACCCAAGGGCATTATACCTCCAAGCTATAACCCCAGCCCTTTAAATTTTTTTTTTTTGAAACAGAGTTTCACTAGGTTGCTGAGAATCTCACTACATTGCTGAGGTTGTCCTTGAACCTGCGATCCTCCTGTCTCAGCCTCCCAAGTACTGGGATTACAGGTGTGTGCCACCGGACCCTGCTATGATCTGTCTTTTTAAAAACTTGTCCTGTATTGAAAAATATCTTTTACAATTAGGAATAAACTTCGTGGTATTTTGTGTTTCAAGCATGGGAAGAGAGACTTTTTTTTAATTAAAGTATAAAACACATCCTATTTACGAAATGTCTGGATTTGAGACTTCCTATTTCATTCTGGCCAACTTACAATTGCTAAAATTTCGAATTTGGAATGTGGTGCAGTTGCAAAGATACAATCAGTGAGTGCAGAACTAGCAATTTCCCGGGGAAAGGATTGGCTATTTGGCAATGAAGAGATGACATTTCAAAGTTTAACATTCATCTGTAATACTGGAAAAAAACAAACCACCTATTGGAGAGCTTCAGATTTAACAACTATGGCTTTAAACTCATTCTCTCCTGAGGCAAAAATGTAGGTTCTAAGGCCCAAAGAATTGCCTTATGAAAGCTACTTTCAGAACAAAATGAAACATAAGTAATTTAATTCTGAAGCTATGATGGGCTGAGGCTGCAGTGATTTTCTAAATGGGCTCTCTTGAATTCTGTGAAATTTGCCTAAAATAAATAGCAAAGCATTTCCTGCCCCCAAACACAGAAATTGAAGAAATGACTCCTATTTATTGCTCTAAAATGGTGTCTCTTCATAAAATAAAATTACTAGTGTTATAAAAAGAGAGATTGGGAGAATGATTTAGGCCTTATTGACAATGAACAATTGGCAACTGGAACAACAGTTAGTAATTTTAATGGCACAAAAGTGAATAACTCCCAGCAAGTTTTAATACATATTTAAGCCTATTCTCTCTTTTTTTTTAAGTAGGAAGAAAGGAAGTTGAGCTTTTTCAGAATTCACTGGTGTCAGGATCAGGGCTGAGTAGATATTGGTCACCTGATTAAAAAGGGAGAATGAGTTGAGTGTGGTGGTGCACTCCTGTAATCCTAATACTTGGGAGGCTGAAAGAGGAGAATAGTAGGTTCAAGACCAGTCTCAGAAACTTAGTGAGATCCTGATTCAAAATAAAAAATAAAAAGGGGTGGGGTGTATCTTGGAGGTAGAATGCCCCTGAGTTCAATCCTCACTCCCCCCCCAAAAGAACAAAAACAAACAAAAAATGGAGAAGGACCAAGAAAAGGCTGAAGAGGACCTAGGAGATGATGCATGTTAGCTGTAATTTTCCAGATGGTATGATAAAGTTAATTATATTCTGTGCATCTATTCAACAGTAATTGAATGCCTACTATGTGCTGGGCACTATTCTAGGTGCTAGAAATTCATCTACAGAAACAATAATAGCAAAAAGTTACTATCTTCATAGAATGGAAGTGGGAGGCACCAAGCTGTTGAGATGATTTTTTAAAACAGCAGTATAAGAAGGACTTGCTACCTTAGAGTGACCCCAGAAAGAGTCTGTATAGAAGACACTTTTTTTTTGTGGTACCGGGGATTGAACCCAGGGGCATTCTATATCTGAGCTACATCCCCGGCCCTATTTTTTATACTTTATTTTGAAACCTGGTCTCACGAAGTTGCAGAGGCCTCACTAAGTAGCTGAGGCTGGCCATGAACCTGGATCCTCCAGTCTCTGCCTCCCAAGTACTGGGATTACAAGCGTGTGCCACCACGCCCGGCTTGGAAGACACTTTTGAACAGAGACCTTGATGAAAGGAGACAGTAAGTGCTGTGATACCTGGAGGAAGGGTGTTCTAGGCAAAGGGAACAGGGAGGGTCCTGAGGGAGGAGTGTGCTTTGAGGTACATCCAGGAGGTCAGTGTGGCTGGAGCAAAGGGAGTCAGGGAGAGAAGAGGGATGGGGGGCAGAAAGCTGGATGTGGGCAGGGCTGCATAGACCTCGTAGACTGTGAATCTTATTCTAAGATTGTTGGGAAGGCCCTAGATGTTTTGAGCAGCAGTATGATGTGATCAAATGTGCATTTTTTTAAATCTAATTTTATTTTTGTTAATCTTTTATTTGTGCATTGAAAATACATTTTAAATGGATCACTCTGCCCCATGGATAAGAGATTGTAGAGAGACAAGAGTGGCTGTTTCTCAAGGTTGTTCCTGCTTTTATTTAGGCCAATAAAATATTTACATATTTTTTATCATTACAAAATAACACATTAAGATTTGGGAGAGGAAGTAGAGTTCTGTGAATTTTAGCACATGAATTTATTTGCATAGCCACTACCACAATCAGAATGTACTCTCTCCTTTATAGTCACACCTTCCTCTAACTTCCCTGGCAACCACTGATCTGTTCTCCATGGCTGTAGTTTTGTCTGTCCACCTATGTGTAATAAATGAAATTAGACAAGATGTAGCCTATGGAAACTGAATTCTCTCATTGAGAATCACCCAGGTTGTTGCATGTATCAATAGTTCCCTTGTCTTTGATGAATAGTGTTCCATTGTATAGATTCATTGGTTGAAAGGCATTTGTGTTGTTCCCAGTTTTGGATGACTGTGGAGAAAGCTGCTGTAAACATTGAAGTCCAGGTTTTTGTGCGAAGATAAATTTTCATTTCTCTGGGGAAATACCCAGGAGTGGGGTTGCAGGGTCATGTGACATGTGTATCTTCAGCTTTTTAGAAATTGCCAAACTGTTTTCCAGAGTGCCTGCATACTTTTGCACCCCCATTAGCAATGGATGAAAGTTCTGGGTACACTCTATCTTTGACAGGACCTAGTATTGTCAGTATTTTTTATTTTAGTTATTCTAAAAAAAAATGTGTAGGGGTATAATACCAGAACTTTAATTTGCAGTTCCCTAATGGCTCATAATGTTAAATAAGTTTTCATGTGCTTGTTTGATATCTGCATATCCTCTCCAAAAATGAACGCATAGTATATAAATTAGAAAAAACAATTCGACAATATGAATTGGACATTGAAGAGATCTCAGCCAGTCTTGAAAGAGCAAACCTAAGAATAATGGGCATAGAAGAGGGAATAGAAGCTGAAACCAAAGGAATCAATAATATACTCAGAGAAGTAATATTAGAAAATTTTTCAAACATAGAAAGAGAGGTCGACACACAGGTACAGGAAACAGTTAGAACCCCTAATAGACAAGATCAGAGAAGAGGTTTACCATACCACATAATAATCAAATTGACTAATGTAGAGGCCAAAGAGAGAATCTTCAAGGCAGTGAGAGTAAAAGACCAAGTAACATTCAGACACAAACCAATAAGGATCACTCCTGACCTTCCAAACCAAGTCATGAAAGCCAGGAGGGCCTGGAGTGACATAATCCACACTCTGGAAGAAAACAACTTCCAGCCAAGATTTATCTACCCAGAAAAGATATCTATCAAATTTGATGGGGAAATAAAAACCTTCCATGACAAACAGAAGCTGAAAGACTTTATGTCTTCCAAACCAGCACTAGAGAAAATACTCAAAGAGATTAAGTTCAAAGAAGAAATAATAAGGAAACACCAGAACCAGAGAAACAGTGATTTCCATCAAACAAACAACTAGGCAAAGAACAAACACTACCTCAAACAGACATTAAATCTCAAAATGTTAGGAATTAAAATCCATCACTCCATAGTCACATTGAATATAAATGGCCTCAACTCCCCAATCAAAAGACATAAGGTAGCAAAATGGATTAAAACTCACAATCCATCTATATGCATGTGCAAGAACCACACCTTACAAGTATAGATATGCACAAACTAAAGGTGAAGGATGGAGCAAGGTAATCCATGCTAATGGAACTCGAAAACAAGCAGGAGTAGCAATTATGATATCAGACAAATTAGACTTCAAACCTAAAATTATCAGAAGAGACAAAGAAGGTTATTTCTTACTGGTAAAAGGAATAACCCAGCAAGAGGATATAACAGTAGTCAACATTTATGCCCCAAACATAGGTGCAACCACTTTCATAAAAGAAATTCTTTGTGACATTAAATCACACATAGATCCCAATACAATAATATTGGGAGACTTCAACACACCTCTCACACCACTAGATCGATCTTCAAGACAAAAGGTCAGTAAAGATGCCTCAGACCTAAGGAACACCATAAACCAAATGGACCCACTAGACACATACAGAATATTCCACCCAACTACAGCTGAATTCACATTTTTTTTCAGATGCTCATGGAACCTTCTCTAAAATAGACCATAATCTAGGCCACAAAGTGAGTACTAGCAAGTTCAAAAAATGTGACATAATACCCTGCATCTTTTCAGACCATAATGGAATGAAACTAGAAATCAACTATAAGAAGACCCAGAGAAACCTCATAAACACATGGAGACTGAACACCACACTGCTGAATGAGGAATGGGTCAGAGAAGAAATAAGGGGAGAAATTAAGAAGTTCCTAGGAACAAATGAAAACAGAGATACAACATATCAAAATCTCTGGGACACCCTGAAGGCAGTATTAAGAGAAAAATTCATAGTACTGAGTGCCCACATAAGAACAGAAAATCACCAAATAAACAACCTAATGACACACCTCAAAGCCCTTGAAAAACAGGAACAGTCTAACCCCAAAGCTAGTAGAAGACAGGAAATTATTAAAATCAGAGTAGAAATCAACAAAGTAGAGAATAAAAAATCAATACAAAAAAATCAACAAAACCCAAAGCTGGTTCCTTGAATAAATAAACTAGATAGATAAACCACTAGCCAACCTAACCAAAAGAAAGAGAGAATCAACCCAAATTACTAAAATAAGAGAAGAAAAAGGTGATATTACCATTGACAGCATGGAAATACAGAGGATTATCAGAAATTACTTTGAAAAACTATACTCCAACAAAATGGAAAACCTAGAAGAAATTGACGAAGTTCTAGACATGTGCAACCTTCCTAAATTGAATCAAGAAGATAGAGAAAATTTAAATTGACCAATAGCAATCAAAGAGATTAAAGCAGCAATAAAGAGCCTACCATCAAAGAAAAGCCCAGGTCCAGATAGTTTCCCAGGTGAATTTTAGAAAACCTTTATAGAAGAACTAATCCCAATACTCCTCAATCTATTCCATGAAATAGAAAGAAGTAGGACCCTCCCAAATACATTCTATCACATTAATAGCAAAACTAAATAAAGACAGCTCAAGAAAAGAAAACTACAGACTCTATCGTTGATGAACTTCGACGCAAAACTTCTAAACAAAATTCTAGCAATGCAAATTCCAAACCACATCACGAAAATCATACATCATGACCAAGTCAGGTTCATCCCAGGGATGCAAGACTGGTTCAACATACATAAAACAATCCATGTAATCCACCACATAAACAGAACTAAAGACAAAATCACATGGTCATTTCAAATGATGCTGAAAAAGCATCTGACAAAATCCAACACCCATTCATGATAAGAACACTGCAGAGAATCAGAATAGAAGGAACATACCTCAACATCATAAAGGCAATATACAGTAGGCCCACAGACAACATCATACTGAATGGGGAAAAACTTCGAGAGTTTCCCTTAAAAACAGGAACAAGACAAGGATGTCCGCTGTCACCACTCCTTTTCAATATAGTACTTGAGACTATAGCCAGAGCAATAAGGCAAGAGAAGGAAATAAAAGGAGTACAAATAGGAAAAGAGGAACTGAAACTATCTCTATTTGCAGATGACATGATATTATACTTAGAAGATCCAGCAAACTCAACCAAAAGGCTCACAGAACTGATCAACAAATTCAGCAAAGTGTTGGGATACAAAATCAATTTTAAAAAAATCAGAAGCTTTTCTGTATGCCAACCATAAATATACTGAAAAAGAAATCCAGAAGACATTTCCACTCATGATATCCCCCCAAACAATAAAATACTTGGGAATAAACCTAACCAGGGAGGTAAAAGACCTCTACAAGGGAAACCATAAAACATTGAAAAAAGAAATTGAAGAAGATCTTAGAAGATGGTAAAATCTCCCATGCTCTTTGATAGGCAGAATAAATATCATCAAAATGGCCATTCTTCCAAAAGTGCTCTACAGATTCAATGCAATACCCATTAAATTACCAAAGTCATTCTTCACTGACATAGAAAAAAATCTGTCCTTAAATTCATTTGGAACAACAAAAAACCCAAAATAGCCAAAGCAGTCTCAGCAACAACAACCATACAGGAGGCATCACAATACCTGACTTCAAACTATACTACAAAGCCATTGTAATAAAACAGCATGGTATTGGCACAAAAGCAGACACATAGACCAATGGAGCAGAATAGAAGACTCTGAAATAAATCCACACACCTATAGCCAATTGATTTTTGACAAAGGGGCTAAAAATACCCACTGGAAAAAAGATAGCCTCTTCAACAAATGGTGCTGGCAAAACTGGCTAACCATATGCAGAAAAATAGAAATAAACTGCACTTCCTCACCTTGTACAAGAGTCAATTCAAGATGGTTCAAAGACCTAGAAATCAGACCAGAGACCTTGCAGCTACTTGAAGAGGGCATAGGTCCAATACTTCAACACCTAGGCACAGGTAAAGACTTCCTCAACAAGACCCCAAAGGCACAGGAAATTAAAATGAGAATCAATATGTGGGATTGCATTAACCTGAAGAGCTTTTGTGCAGCAAAGGAAACAATGAAGAACCTCAACAGCCAGGCATGGTGGCGCACGCTTGTAATCCCAGTACGTTGGGAGGTGGAGACCAGAGGATCCGGGTTTGTGGCCAGCCTCAGCTCTTTCTCTCTCTCTCTCTCTCTCCCTCTCCCTGTCTGTCTGTCGGTCTCTGTCTCTCTCTCTCTCCCTGTCTGTCTGTCTGTCTGTCTCTCTCCCTCTACTTAGTGAGGCCCTCTGCAACTTCGTGAGACCCGGTTTCAAAATAAAGTATAAAAAAAATAGGGCTGGGTTTGTAGCGTGGAGGTAGAACGCCCCTGGGTTCAACCCCCGGTACTGCAAAAAAGAAAAAAAAAGAACCTCAACAGAGAGCCAACAGAATGGGAGAAGATTTTTGCCAACTACTCCTCTGATAAAGGACTAATATCTAGAATATACAGAGAAATTTTAAAAAATCACCACTTAAAAAACAAATAATCCAATCAAAAAATGGGCAAGTGAACTAAATAGACACTTCACAGAAGAAGAAATACAAATGGCCAATAACTGTATGGAGAAATGTTCAACATCATTAGCAATCAGAGAGATGCAAATCAAAACTACCCTGAGATTTCACCTAACCCCAATTAGAAGGGCAATCATTAAAAACACAAACAATAACAAATGCTGGCAAGGATGTGGAGAAGTAGGAACTCTAATACACTGTTGGTGGAATTGTAAATTAGTGCAACCACTTTGGAAAACAGTGTGGAGGATCCTCAGAAGAATGGGAATGAACCTATCATATGACTCAGCAATACCACTTCTAGGCATCTACCCAAAATAACTGAAACCAAACTACCAGACTAATGCATGTGTATCTATGTTTATAGCTGCACAATTCACAACTGCCAAACTTTGGAACCAGCTAAGGTGTTCATCGACAGATGAATGGATTATAAAACTATGGGATATGTACATAATGGAATTTTATGCAGTCATAAAGAACAAAATTACATCATTTGCAGGGATATGGAGGGAACTGGTGAACATTATGCTGAGTGAGATTAGTCAGTCACAAAGAGTGAAAAGTCAGATGTTCTCCCTAATACTTGGAAGCTAGGGAGAATGGGACTTAGAAGGGACTCCAGACAAAGAAGGAGAAAACTTTAGTTGAGCAAAGAAGGCCACCTAACTGAGGGAGATGGGAGGGGGGAAGAGGGAAATACACTAATGCACACAATGTGTATACACAAACTTATCAGAGTCAATCACTATGCTGAGCATGAAAAGGAGGGAAGGGGGAGGGAATAGGGTGGGATTTGAGGGAGGGCTAAATGAGCAATGTGTGCGCGCATGCTTCTGATACCCTGACACTTATCAAAATGTATAACTACAATGCACCAATAAATGTAATAAAAAAATAATAAAAAAGCCCACAGAGGAAATAGGCTGCCACCAGAACACAGTTCAGTAAAGTGGCATAAAGCCTGCAAACGGGGTGGAAGTGATACTTTAGGTGCCTGCAGTCGTAGGCGGGGGTGGAGGAGGGGGCACATGTGGTAAATAGCCACTCCTCACCCCACCCTCACACCCCACTTAGCACTGTAGACAGACAGTGGCACCACAGTCTGAATGTGCACATGTGGCACAAGTCCATAGACTAGTGGCAGACAACCTGGAACCCAGAGCTCTGAGTCCTGCCTCTGTCCATCATGAATGAGAGTCACACCAAATCGGCATTCCAGCACTATTCTGGCCCCCTAATCTTTTCTGGTGCTACTGAAGAAATGTCACACCAGTTGGCAAGAGGTATCTTGTCACCCAGCCTAAAAAAAAGAAAGAGATGAAGAAGAAGAAGAAGAGGAGGAAGAGGAGGAGGAGGAGGAGGAGGAAGAG